>JAODFW020480193.1:0-11961 GCA_027575235.2 Palythoa mutuki | reverse complement strand
TTTTCTGGCGAGGAAGCTCTGATAGAAACCGTGGGGCTTATTGATAGAGCTCCCTCTCTAGCCTAAGAGTAAATATAAAGAATAAATAAGTTTATTAAGTACAGCTCCGAAATGTTCCTCTACTTTTTATTTTTCTTTGGCAAGTAGCTACGTAAGACTCACTTATACATTTACATCAATCATTCCTCCCCAACATGACTGTAAAGGTTAGAAATAAAAACATTGTAAGTGCAAAATAAAGTATTTATGTCGTTTGTCCACAAACGACGTCCTTCCCAGAATGACATCATGTGTTACTGCATGTCAATCACTTACATCCTGACTATCAGCAGGTGGGCCTGATTCTAGAATGCTCTGTGCATGCTCAGGGTCCAACAGTAATCCAATCATGACACTGTCCTGACTATGTTGAGGAGGGCGTTTATTTATAGGCCACTGTTGATAAACAGGCATGTCAAGGTGAATATACATACACAAGCAACAAACTGCAGAGCATGTATTTTAATATAGCCAGTTTTGAGAATCTTAACAGGATTAGTCCACTCTTTAATGGCTTCATAGGCAACAACAAGAAAACAAACAAAATTTTCCAGTGTATAACATTTAAAATTTACAATAAGTAAAATTTTAAAACCTTTACTAATAAAATGTCAAAAATACATGGCAATATTTAGCCATCATTTGTATTTGTAGTGGTTTTGATGCTCTGCGTGAAATGAACATGATGAATTTGAAACTGAATTATATCAAAAACATTAACATTTCAAGAGCTCTTATGGCAGCCTTCATCAGAAACGTTTTGTTAAATATTTGTTAATAATTTGCCTACAATTTTGCCAAGCCTTTGGCAATCAAGTGAGTTTTCCTGAAGGTTTGCAGTTAGAAAACAGTTCCTTGCCCTTGCAAAAGCTGTACACGGCCGTTTTAACTGATGTGACTAACTCGATTCATATCCATTTCAGCCATCTACCTGCTTGGGATTTTGTGGCCCAAGGCACACCATCTTCGCTCTTTTCCCCAGACCCTTATGAATAAGATGAATCAACCAATCAGTAACTACTGGTGTCCAGTCCCCTGCCTGATCCAAAAGTAGTCTCTCGAGGTCTGGCCTCTCAGTCACTGGATAAAGGGCTGAAATGTCGTTAAACCTGCAACACAACACAGTAAAAAGGTTATTCAAACAGTGGCAAGAAGGAAGCTGCTAATTAATAATTATCCAGAGTAGCAATCAAACTTGTACTTTCCTGTTCTGACTAGACAGGGCATTCTAACCACTCATAACCCTCAGCTGTAAAAGCTTGTACTGATTATTGTAAAGCGCCTTTGAGCATATCCATATGGGAAAGGCGCTATATAAATACATCACTATTATTATTATTATTATTATTATTATTATTGTTTGCTAAAATATATCAGTTGATTTTGAGATTATTATCAGTTTGACAGTCGTTGCACACGGATTGTAATAACAGAATATAAAAATTTGTGATTCGTGACTCAGACCGCAGCTGTATGTGACCCGTGAACTAGAAAAATCAAAGTCCATTAATCGTGAAACATTATTCTCTTTCTTCATGATTTGATCAGGTCAAGAGGTTGTTTTAAAAACTACACATACAGTAGATAGTCGAAAATAGTCGTTGCATTTACATAGGTTACACTGGAGGGTCATTTTCAAGATATCTAAATCAAAATAAGACAAAGATCATTCACAGTATTTTTTTGGCAGTCATAGCGTGTCTATATACAACATATAAAATGTTTGGAAAACAGAATTTATTTTTTGTGAATCATGAAGTACAAAAATTTGTCTCATTTTCAGAAAATCATGAATCGTGCCAAGACCCTCCCTTACCCCCTGTTACAAATTACCTTATTTTCATAAACTGGAGCTGACATGTATGTTACTATATTGCTTACCAAACTGTCATTCTCAAGAAAGAGAAATATAATGCCATACAGTGACTGAAGGCTCTTGTGCTCTTCAAGGAGATCATAGACAATAACCAGCCATATTATCAGCAATACCTAGCCATAAGACAAAACACTATAAGGCCAAACAAAAAAATATCTGTGGTTCCAGTCACCTGACCAAGCCTAATTTTTTAGTGCCAAATCGCCAACCCTATAACATTAAATTGCTTCTTTTGCCATACTTTTAAAAATAACTTTTCTTTCTTCTCATCAATTATTTTTAATATTAGAAAGTGAACATCGACTGTCTGAGAGCTTAGGCACTGACCATGGATAGTAGTTTTTATTCTATTTGTTGGTGTTGCTTAACTCAATATAAGATTGTCTGAAGGTCTGGTTAAAAATATATTATGATAATGGTAAACATTCAATTGTGCTATGATAATCAGAGTTTTCAGTGGAAGATTTCAGGAGGGATTCTAGGGATCCCCTTATTTACAAGTTCATTCAGGGTCTCAAGTGAACCAATAGGGTCCAACCTAAACACGGGGAATGGTTTCAACTGATTACAATTTAGTTTGATTGCCTAAGTGTAAAATCTAAATCATCATTTCAGCCTCATTTTCCACTGCTACTACTGCATTAGAGGTAAGGGTTTTTAGTTCTGCTTAAAAAATTGTTTTTAATTCTCGCATAACTTTCAGTTCAATAGCTGTCAATCTTCTGTATTCCAAGTAAAAAAAGCATTTTTCGCATTAAGAAAAACCCTGACTATTAAGTGTTGCATTTATTTTAATGTTGTCAGTGGTTGAAACTGGGCTGGCAATAACCTTTAAATAAATATATGTTTCCCAACTGACAGTACCTGCACACTCATAGATAATGTGTTCGTGCATAACCAGGAAATTGCTTTGACTGCTGCAATACCAGGAACATATGATTGTGGTATCAAACTCCTAATAAGCTTTATGCATACACTGTCACCTGGTACAAAAATCACAGAAAACCTGTATTAATAGGAGCATAATACCTGTAGTCTTTGTGTCCAATTCTTATTTCCTCTTTTGGGTACCAGGCCTCTTTTCCAGTACATTTATTGTATTTTGTTTATTGTGATAATATATATTAGTAAAATTATTCAGGTGGTTAGAGTTTCTGATGCTCTCATTGGTGGAAGCTCAGGTATTATGCCAGCTATAATCACCTCATACAAGGTGATTATAGCCAGCATGAGAACAAAATTTTGCAAAAATGATTTTAAACCATTTCCGAAGTCAATTAGTAACTATTAATTTAATATCAATTATCAACTCTCGCAAAAGTTTCAGAATAATTCCAATTATGTCCAACCATTTGTGAACACTTGAACTGAAGATTCTCCAAAAATTTTCAAAAATTGCAAAAATGCATTAAAATTATAGTTTCTGTTCAAAGATTTTACGAAATTGCGAAAAGTCTTTAAAAAAATATAGAAACATTTTTAACCATTTTTGAATATTTGAATATTTCCTAACCTTTCCGAAGATATTTCAAAAAGTTTTAAAAATCGTAAAAATACCTTAAAAACAATTTTAAACATTTCCCCGAAGATTTCCGAAAGTTTTCAGAGATTGGAAACTTTTCCTACATCTCCAACAAGTTTTCATTTCCAATGTTGTATGATGTTGTATGAAAATTTGAATTATTAAAAATACATATAAACATTTTTTCACTTGGCTAAAACAATTATTCACCACAGGCTCACTGAAAATCTGGATGGTGAATATTCACCAGATATTCACTTAACCTTTGGCAAATAATTGTTAAATATTACTTACTAGATATTAGTCGTTTTCCATGGTACTAGAAAAAGTAGTAATAGAATCGTACTACTACACCTGTATTACCAATATTAGGAAGTGTCAAACACTAATGCAATTGAAAATGCATGTACCTTTTTATATTCGCATTTACCTTTTGTCCACATTAAGTGTAAAAGAAGGCGTATGTCACTGAAAATGGAGGAGTTCAAAAAACGCTTTCCAAAGTGAAGGTTTTTGAAATGGAGGTGCAGTATCTTAATTTGACTTATAGTGGACAGGCAAAAATGAAAGTTAAAGAAAATGCTTACATCACCACTGGTGACAAAAATGAGTGCTTTCTTATCCATTTTCATGGTCTTGTGTGGATGGTTGAAAATGCTCAACAAGTTAAGGATAATGTGGATTCAAATCTTTTTATACATTCTTGATAAAATAAAAATGGAGAAGATGAGATAAGACCCCTTCATTCACTTAAGTCTAATAAAAAGACTGGTATCTGCATGAGCTCTGTGTTTTGAAAACACATTAGTGTCGACAGGGCCTTGGTGTTAATTAAAAGTAATAAATAAATATTAGTGGTAGTAGAAGCAATAGTAGAAGTACCAGTAGTAGTAATAAAAATAGTAATAATTATTATGATAAATAATAATAATTACATATAATAATAGTATGTAAGAATGTAATAACTGCAGTAATAGTAGTAGAAATACTGTATTGGTAGAGGTAATGCTATGATACAATTTTCACAGTTATATAAGCATAAGTATAGTTGAGTAACAACTTCAGGCTTCAACAGGTTTCAAACCCCGTAATAAGGGTGCAGTAGTATAAGGCCACATCTGTCTGGAGCAGGTCAGTTCTAGTGGGTCTATGTATGACACTTAAAAGTTGAACAACAATTATTATGTTGCAGTTACAAGCAATTCTATGACCACTGCACTCCTCATTTGCTTCCATGAGAGACACTGATATCAATGTGCTGATGGGAGACTTATTACACAAAAACTGGATCAAGAACTACAAGATATCAATGTGCTGATGGGAGACTTATTACACAAAAACTGGATCAAGAACTACAAGATATCAATGTACTGATGGGAGACTTATTACACAAAAACTGGATCAAGAACTACAAGATATCAATGTACTGATGGGAGACTTATCACACAAAAACTGGATCAAGAACTACAAGATATCAATGTGCTGATGGGAGACTTATTACACAAAAACTGGATCAAGCAACATAGGTTATGAACAGGTGATGGACACCAAAGGAATGGGAACAATGAATAACAATGGAGAGCGATTGGCTGATCTATGTTCTTTCCACAACATGGTCATAGGAGGCAGCATCTTCCAACACAAGGGAATATAAAATATTAGGCCGCCTGGGTATCACCTGACCATGCAACAACAAACCAGATTGATCATCTCTGCATCAACAGACTCTTCTGTACCGACCTTTTGGATGTGAGAGCAAAAGGTGGAGCAGATGGAGCCACAGACCATCATTTACTAACTGCTCAATTGCATCTGAAGTTGAAGAAACGGAGGCGACAACCATCACTTCCTTAAAAGCAAAGAGGTGAAGACACAGTTTAATGTGATCCTCAGTGACCACTTTGAGGTCTTGGAACAAGAGAACACAGATGACCTTCATCAGGAATGGGAGACTATAAAAACCACAATCACTGTGAGGAAGTACTGGGAAATCAAGAACACACACATGGATGACACCTATGACTCTGGAGAAACTTGAAGAGAGGAGGAAAAAGAAGAAGGAAGTTCTAAACATCAGCCGTACACAGGCAACAAAGGCAGCTGCACAAGTGGCATACACAGAAGTACACCAAGAAGTGAAGAGGAGCATCCAAGAGGACAAACGCAAGTATATAGACGACTTGGCAGAAGAAGCAGCTCAGGCAGCAGCACAGGGAAATATGAAGTATGTGGTTGTATGACACAGCAAAGAAGCTCAGTGGAAGAAGATGGAAGGCCAACTGCCCCATCAGAGACAAAGGAGAAATGTTGTCTCCGAGAAAGAAAAAGAAACGGAGAGATGGGCAGAGTACTTTCATTAGGGATTTATTGAACAGACCAGCACCTGACAACCCCCCAGAGATCCAGCCAGCAGTCATACAGACCTACCCATCAGCTGTGAGCCCCCAACAATGGAAGGGATCATGAAAGCCATCAAAGTATGGAAGAATGGAAAGGCAGCAGGTACAGATAATATCTATGCAGACAGCCTGAAAGCAGCCAATCCTTAAATTGCACTCCAGTTCCTCTCCCTCTTCAAGAAGATCTGGAGCCAGGAGGTGTGCCAAGAGGATTGGAAAGAGGCCCACCTTGTCAAAATTCCAAAGAAAGGAGATCTAAGTAAGTGTGAAAATTACTAAGTAATAAGTCTCCTGTCAGTGCCTGGAAAGGTTTTTAATCGTGTGCTTCTGGAACGAATGAGAGCAGCAGTGGATGCTAATTTATGTGAAGAACAAGCTGGTTTCCGCCCCAACAGATCCTAAGCAGATAAAATTACCCCACAAAGAATCATTCACAAGAGATATCAGTTGAATGGAACTCCTCATTTTATCTGAATTTCATAAACTATGAAAAGGCCTTCAACAGTGTACACAGAAACACACTTTAATTAGCAGTTGATACAACATTATGGAATCCCTCAGAAAATAGTCAACATTATACAGAAATCATACAAAGATTTAAGATGCAAGGTCATCCACAACGGTTCCTTTAGTCAAGGATTTGAAACACAGACCGGAGTACGTCAAGGTTGCCTCTTATCCCCACTCTTGTTTCTGTTTGTAGTGGGCTGGATAATGACAACCACAACACATGCCAAGAAGAATGGGATCCAGTAGACTTTTCAAAAAAAAAAATAGAAAACCTCAACTATGCTGACGATATTGTCCTACTGTCCCACAACCAGCGCCAGAGGCAAGAAAAGACAATTATTTTTTTCTCAATACAAACTCACTCTGGACAGGCCTGAAGATCTACAAAGACAAGACAAAAATCTTAAAGATTCACCCCAAGTCTTCTGAACCTGTACTGCTTGATAATGACCCTCTAACAACAACCAATGCCTTTACTTATTTGGGCAGCATCATTGATGAAACAGGAGGCACAGACACCAACGTTACTGCTCGCATTGGCAAAGTAAGAACTGCATTTCCAAACCTACAACATCTGGCATTCAAATCTCATTCGCAGAAAGACTAAAGCCAAAATCTTCAACTCAAATGTGAAAGCAATTCTTTTTTATGGCCCAGAAACTTGGTGAGTGACCAAACACACCATAAAGACCTTGCAAACATTCATAAATTGTTGCCTCAGGAACATTTTGAATATCTTTTGGCCAAACACCATCCGAAATGAGGACCTCTGGAGTGCAACCCAACAAAACCCGGTTGAAGAAGAAATTAGACAGAGGAGATGGTGATGGATTGGACACACCCTGAGATGAGGTGAGTGCATTCAGCATTAAGCACCGAGGTGGAATCCGCAGGGCAACAGAAAAAGAGGAAGACCAAGGAACATCTGGAGAAGAGGTCTGGAGGATGAGACGAGGACTGCTAAATGGACTTGAGCACAACTCTGAAGCACTGCTCAGGACAGGGAGAAGTGGAGGAAGGAGGTCGTCTGCCCATGCCTCACTGGAGGCCAAGGGCATGAGTGAGAGAGTGGGTTATATAAGCAATAACATTACATGAATAATAATTGTGGTTCAACTGTAGGTGGCATAGATGAACCCACTGGAACTGACCAGTGTTCCAAACAGATGTGGCTTTGTAGCTCCGTTGGTAGAGCACTGCACCAGCTAGTATTGCAGAGGTCATAGGTTCGAATCCAGTTGAACACTGAATTTTTTTCAGGATTTTATTCTATAATTATTTAAATGGCACTTATAACTGCAAAGATCATATCATAATACTTATTATACCTGCTTATAACCACAGGTAGCCCAAGCTCATAGTGTGTATAAATGGAACATAAAGATTAAATTTAATGTATACTGTATTTCCTCGAATAAATGCTGTGGCGTTTATTAAATTTTTCATGATTTGGGTGCAGAGTTTATTCTAGGGCAGTGTTTATTTAAAATGCTGCTTATTTTTTTAAACTTGTAACCAACCATAACTTTATTTTGAAAAGTAAAAAATGATACATTTCTTTATCTGGCTGTACCGATCATGCTTTACAGTTTTAAACTACAACTTGTTGCACTTGTAAATGTGTAAGAAATCAGATAAATTCGACATTTCAGTTTGTTTTATGTTCCAGGTGAGGATATTTGGAGCCATTTTTATCCGAAAAGTTAGTTTTGAATCATTATAGTAGTTAAGGAATAGGGGAAGGTAGTTTTCAATCATTATAGTAGTTAAGGAATAGGGGAAGAGAGAAGAAGAAAGGGAGAGAGAGAAAAGAAGAGGGGGAAGAGAAGAGAAGGTAGAAAGCCATTTTGCTTGTCTCGACGGAATACCCCATACACTTTCAGCTGTGTAATCTACACAAATGCTTTGATCAACCTCAACACTAGCTAACACAATGTCAGATAGTTGTTCCAGTACTTAAACTGACAAAAGTTCCCAAACATTTACAAAGTCATAAAATAAACTGATAGCATCTTTGAGAGTTGGCCCTGACCCAGCTTTGTCACAATGGTTGAGTCGACGAGCCAAGACACCAACTGTCTTCTGATCGAGTATGTAACCAACCCTTCAGTTAAAGCTTTGCTTTGGCCCAAAGGGGTGGTTACACAGTCAAGCAAACGACTGTTGGTGTCTCTAGATCTGCCAGAAGACTCAAGCATCATGACAAAGCTGGCATGATACAAATGTATGCAAGCAAGGAGTTCCCCCTAATTTTTTTTCATAGTTAGTTGTTCAAAGTATCAGGAATGATGACTGCCAAGTTTGGGGTTGAGTGAATGGCTCACAGCAATTTTATAACCAAAAATGCATTGGCCGATTCTCTCAAGCAATGCAAGATGTCTCCTACCTTCTCTTCTCTTCTCTTCCCCATCTTCTTTTCTTTCTCTTCCTTTCTTCTTCTCTCTCTCTCGTCTCCCACATTCACTTTTTCACTCTTTCCCGTAACTGGAAGAACTCCTTGGATAAAAAATGGCCCAAAGTATCCCCAGAAGAAAGCAGGTAAGTGTCACAAGAATGTTTATTTTCCAAGTTTATTTCATATATATACATTAAAGTAAAATCTTTATGTTCAATAAATATGCACTATGAGCCTGGGTTACCTGTGCTTATAATCACAGTGCAAAACCTGTTTCAATAATCACTGTATTTCCTTGAATAAACACCGCCCTCAAATAAATGCCGCACCTGAGAGCCAAAATATAAATAAATGCAGTCCTCGCATAAACGCCGCAGCTTAGAACAGACAACAAACTGAAACATTGAATTTATGACATTAACTTTTTACAAGCACAGAGCAGAGTTGTTTAAAACTGTAACTTTAAAGTTTGAAAGGCACAGACAAAAATGTGCAACAACGAATTTATCTGATTAAAAGCACAACAAGTTGTAGTTTTAAAACTGTAAAGCATGATCGCTCCAGACAAAGAACTGTGTCATTTTTTCTACTTTTTAAAGTAGAGTTACAATTAAAGAACAAACATTCTTTAATTCCTTAAATAGAAATTTGTAGAAGTTTGTATCTACTCGCCGACGCATTGAATAGTTTTTTTAAAAACTATTTACTGAAAGAGTTACAATTGGTTGTTTAAAACTAAACAGCATTTTAAATTAATGCTGCCATCGAATAAATGCCGTCCTAAAATAAATGCTGCACCAAAATCATTAGAAATTTAATAAATGCCATGACATTTATTAAAGGAAATAGGGTAGTGGGAATATTAATAGTATCAGTAGTTGCAATTGCAATAGTAAGTAATACTAATAGTGGTAGTAGTAAGAGCAGACGTAGAAGAGGTATTGGTAAATTTATGCAGTAGTAGTACCATAGTTGTATGAGTAGTAGTAACTGTAATAGTAGTAGTAATATTGGTAGTAATAGTAGTAGAGTTAGTAGCAGTAGCAGGAGCTTAATTGTGGAGCTATAGCATAGTACTCATTTAAACATGGCTATTCAAAATAACATATTAAATTAAAATTCAATGTACTGTAAGTGAATTAAACCTCAAGGTACTAAAAAACAAATAACTGTTGAACAGTTTACCAAGTTTCCTGCTGCTTGCTGCAATATCAAGAAGTCTGACAAGTTGGTTTGATGTAATTCCATCTCGACGTGATATTTTCTCTATTGTCTGGAGTGCAGAATTCACCTGAACATCGGTCCTGGAATGTCTTGCGTTTGATTGCACACGTGCACCTACGTAGAAAATGTTATCCAACAGTCCTGATTTACTAACATCGCTTAATTTACATTTCTATTTAAGGAATTAAAGAATGTTTGTTCTTCAAATGTTATAGAAAACAGTTTGTTACTTGTTTGAGTAGAAAATACTTGTTTAGTAAATTTTGAAAATGGCTCAAACTTATACTGACAGTAAAATCGAAAGGAAATGAAAAGCATCACATTAAATATTCCAATAAATTTTGTACAACCTTGATTTTCAATAAAAGAAACAGCCTCTTCAAGGTTTAGTGTAGTTGCGTTGTTTTTAGAGATTTCATCTTCCCCTAACATCTTAATTTATTTATCGCCCGGATACGGTGGTTTTATTTTCTGTCAGGCGCGCCAAAATTTTCAAATTTTTTCCCACAATTCCACGCCTGAGAGACAAAGCATCCTGGGAACTACGCGCTGAGCCTGACGGTTTTCGTCAGTCACTGCACCTAGTTACTGTTTCGTGCGTTGAAGGAATGAACAATGAAGTTATATTTGAATTTTCGACGGTGTGATTATTTCGGAAATCGTCAATATGTTTTCCATGTGCTGGATATTAAACCCAGCGATGAAATTAGGTTTCTTTCTCTTGGCTGTTATCATAGACTACGGTGTATTGATGGTTTCACCGTCAATTAACCATTTAAATGCGATCGAAGATTTTGAATCTTGGAACCCTCAACAGTCATGTAAATCTGTAAATTATTTGTTTCATGCGAAAGAGAAGGTAATTAATAAGCTCAGCCATGCCCTTCAGTCAGAGAAAGAGAAAAGCAAGTTGTCAGAGGCTCACAGAAAAACGCTAGTAATTTTCCAAGACGAGCTGAAGGATACAGAACAGGCCGTATATGATGCATTAAATGGACTCAAGAAACTCTTACGAGAAGATTACAAGTCTGTTGTGAAAATAAAAAGAGCCATAGAACAACGTCTTGAAAATTTTAAAGAGCTAACACTGCAGCAAGAAGAGCAAGTGAATGCAATTTCTGAAGCAGAAAAAGAACTGTTAAATGCGGTCAAACATGGAAAACACAATGGAACATTGATTCAACAGTTGATTGGAGATATTTTGAATGATATATCATTTGCTGCTGACAAGCTCGAGGATCGATTAAATGACAATACATTTGAGAAAAAAAGCAAAGATAAGGGTGCAAATGTAGAGGCTGTTATCCGTTTGAATGAAGAAGAAGCAGGGCCCAGCTACGCTGACAAAAAAAGGAATCAAAATTCGGAGTCCAAACCAGAAGGTGGTGTTGACATTTTGGTGGACTCACAAAATAACCAGTTTGTATTGGCTAAAGCAAAGGACTCCACAATACCACATGAAGATCTTCATTTGATAAAGGATATTGTGTATATTGTGCTTTTCTCCTTTATTGGTGCTTGGTTTTGTACACTGCTTCATGTCCCCATAATGTTTGGGCCTGTTCTAAGTGGAATGATTCTAGGACCATCAGGGAAGAATATTATAAAGGTGAGACCTGTTGATAATATCAACTATGAATTTATCAGAAATGACTAGTACGTCATATGTTATGGTTTAAAATTCATTAAATGGTTTAAATTTGTTAAATTAGTTTGTAGTTTTAAACCAGTTTGTGCTTTTCAAACTGGCTTGAATTTTTTAAACTATTTCAATTTTTAAAGAATACTGTATATTCTTAAACCAAAAATAAGAAACATGCTAAAGAAATGTGGCTGAGTTTGCATCTATTTCTTGTGTGGCATAGTGGTGGAGATGGAGGAGGACTAGAGATCCAAAGGTTTTGAGTTCAAGTCTGAATTAGTGAGGAGAAAAAAGGAATTAGTAATGACGGAAAGAGGGGGTTGGGGTTGGGGTTGGAGGTGGGGGTTAGGATTA
>JAODFW020479183.1:0-11962 GCA_027575235.2 Palythoa mutuki | reverse complement strand
GTAAGAGTTTATTGACTTTACTATTTACGGAGTTTCAAAGCGGAGTCTAAACTCCCATACAAAGCTTTATATTATAATCCTCTCACTGAGAGCTTGGGCCTCCTATGGTTGTTGTTGAAACTGTTGATAGTGGCTTGGATGAAACGTTTAAGAAGCCTTGGGGTAGATTTCAGTAGACATTTGGATATTGTATCAAATCTTTAATGATTTTCATCTAGTTTTTCATTGGGTATCCAAACGCATCAACGTGATGTGGTATACAGCTGTGGATTGGTGGGTTCGAGTTACTGATGAATTATTAATGATTTTGAGGAATGCATTTTAGGAATTAAAGAAGAATTCCGGCGAGTAAGAGATTTCCAAGATGAAACCCGTTTCTCAAAGCGCCTTGTAATGCTTTTCATATATACTCGATGATATTATTATGATTATGATCGTGATCGTTATCGTGATTGTGATCGTGATTGTGATTGTGATTGTGATTGTGATCGTGATTGTGATCGTGATTGTGATTGTGATCGTGATTGTGATCGTGATTGTGATTGTGATTGTGATCGTGATCGTGATCGTGATTGTGATTGTGAATGTGATTGTGAATGTGAATGTGAATGTGAATGTGAATGTGAGTGTGATTATTATTATTATTATTATCATTATTATTATTATTATTATTATTATTGATGAAAAAATTCAAAACGTTTCAAAATTTTCTCTTTGTTCATTTATGGAGGTAAAAACAATAAAACTGTTATTTTTACAAGTGAAGATAAAAGTTTTTCAATGAAGAAATCAATCTATGGGCATTTCATTGATAATTACGTATATCAAAAAAAATTTAGATTCAGTAAATAAAATAACATCTACAACTTTTAAGTTAAAACCCTTACACGTATGAGCAAAAATCGTCAAAACCATAACAATGGACACCATCCCAAGATTGTTTGTCCAGTTAAATCAGAATTTGGCACAAACGATATTTATCATCTATGCTATGAAACAAAATTTCCTTGTTAGTTACCATTTTGGCCGCCGCCTTGGATTACTCAAAGTTTCATGGGCACAGCTAAAACCCCTTTTACGCTTAAGAGTCAATACTTTGCCAATAATTCTGTGAATATACCTCAATCCATGGAAAGTAGGTAAGTTGACCACAGCATTGCTTCGGAAGACTATTCTTTCCAGATTTTTCATGTACAGAACCTGCCAAAAATTTAGACAAAACTCGTTACATATGTACTACATAAGGGAGTCCGTGAGGCGATCATTGTTTATAGGGAGTATCGAGTAGCAAAATGTATACCGGGGACCAACTACAAACGGTCCTTTCAGTTAATGTTGTAAACTTTTGGCCATGTTCAACGCTCGAGGGCGTATTGCCGGACTGTGGGGGATGAAAACCCGGATGCCGGACAACCAAGAGTGGTGGGAGACTATAGCCTACCCTGAGCCCGCGTTCCACGGCCCCTGATAATGTAACTTAATCTTGAAATTTTGTTTCCGTGTGTTTTAAAGCGAATTCTTTATATTAGCTGAAAAAAAAAGGCTCCATTTTTGTTGTGAAAAACGCTTACAACACTGATAATGCAAATATCCCTTTCATTACCTAATGTGGAAAGCAATGAATATATTGCTTTGTATATAAAACTATCTGACGAAAAGTTTAAAAGCTATAAAAAATACAAAACACAGTACCTCTACAGCAGAGCTGTGTCTCTGGGTCGTACATTTTGAATCCACACCTCCCCATATTATTAGCACATTTGGTTCCATAGGGAATTTTTACTCTGCCTTTACAGCACTCTTCTCTGATGACATCATAGGTTTCGTTTCCACATACTCCTCTACGATAAGGATAGCATGGCTGACCACGTGGAATAATCTTATAAAGGCAGCATTTTTGTCTGGCTCCATCATACGGCTTTCCACCACAGAACTGTTTCTTGGGTCTGCCCCTACATCCACCCTTCAGGACAATTGATCCTTGACAACACTCTTGGAATGTTACATTGAATTGCCTTTTGCCACAGAGTTGGATCACAGGACCGCAGTTATCTTTGAGAACAATTGTTCCTCTGCAACATTCTTCATTGTTCGGGTCAAACAAACTCCTGCCGCATAGTGGTCCAGAGGGACTGCAGTTGCCTCGAAGAACCACTGCACCTTGGCAGCACTCTTCCTTACCTGGATTGTATGATCTCTGGCCGCATAATCTTCTTGGAGGTCCACAGCGTCCTTTTCGCACAATGGAACCCTTGCAACACTCTTCAATTGTAGGACGAAACGGTGATCCGTTACATGTGGGTGTACAGTTACCAAGGGGTACTACTACCTCACGACAGCATTCTTGCCTAGCTTGATCGTAGGACACATTTCCACACAGAGGCCCCACTGGGGTACATTTACCTTTATCTGCTATCCTTTGTCCATTACAACATTCCTGGATTTCCGGGTTGTACGAGAGCTGGCCGCATTTACGTAGTGGAGGACACTTATTTATTGCAACTAATTGGCCTCTACAGCATTCCTGGATGGAGGGATTGTAAAGTTGTCCTTCACACAACGGACCAAGAGGCGGGCAGTTGCTAATGTTGCGGACAACTTGATCTTTGCAGCATTCTTGTGTCTTGGGGTTGTATGGTATTTGACCACAAAGTGGAAAACATTTTCCTTTTTGGACAACTTGACCTCTGCAGCACTGCATACTTTGTGGGTTGTAAGTAACTTGACCACAAAGTGGATCACATTTATTCCTGGGCCGGATCGCAAAACCTGGGCAACATTCTTGTATCATGACATTGTAATACCTTCTACCACATCTTGCGCGACACCTGTATTTCTTACGAATTTTTTTTCCTCTGCAGCATTGATACTTCCTGGGATCGTATCGTCTTCCATCGCATACTGGTGTAAGTTTAAGACACTGACCTAGAGGCTTTATAATCCTTCCACTACAGCACTCCTCTCTTAGGGCATCATAAGACTTTCTACCACATCTAGCTTGACACATGCCCCTCCCAACTATTTTTCCTCTACAACAGTCATGATATACCGGATCATATTGCGTGTTACCGCACAGAGGTCTTAGTCTTTGGCACTGGCTTTTTAATTTGACTACCCCATAACAGCATACCTGGGTTCTCGGGTTGTATGCTCTCCCACCACAGCTGTAGATTGTCTGTATGCAACTCTGACGTTTAGAAACCACTCTGTTGCCACAACATTTTTGTTTTCGTACGTTGTAGTATCCTGTTCCACATTTTCTTCCGCACTTTCCTTTTCTTTTCTTCCTACCATTGCAACACTCATACCGTCGTGGATCGTATGGGCGTCCTCGACACAGAAGCATATTTCCTTGAGGTTTATGTCGTGTACGATGGTCGTCGTCATCATCGTCATCATCATCGTCGTCGTCGTCGTCATGGCGATGGTTTTTATGCTTGCGACCCTTCTTTTTACAACCGATTGCTGTTGATCCGGATCTCCCACATTTTCTGGATGATCTAGAACGATGCATCATCCCATGTTTGTGAGATTTTTTCCGGCGTGCCTCTGCAGAGTCTGGGTTGAATAAACATGATGATAAGGGATGGAAAAGGAACAAACTGCTTAAAGCCCGCTACATTGGAGCCAAGTTTTTGTCGGAAAGCTTCCGATTTTTTGTTTCAGACAGAAAACTGGCTCATTTTTGGTATAGTTCCCGGCAATATCAAACAGGATTTTTTGTCGCCAACAAAGATTGTGCATGTTTGATCAGAAACGTCGGCTGTATCGGCTCGTGTGGGGAGGAGTCAGACAAACTGACGGGAACAGAACTTAGTTTAACGATCACAAAGCAGTTTTTATCAGGTGCTCACAATGCAAAATTCAAGATGACAGAGGAGGAAGTTGTTTTCTACAGTTTCCATACAAAAGAGTTTACACACAATCAATTTATTTTTCAAGATCAATTTTTTTTTTAATTTAAAATATTTTTTCAAGATATTTTTCATGTGTCAAATTTTTCGTGTGGCCTTCATTGGACACCACATGTTTCAGAAGGTAGAGATTATGCTCCGCTACAAATAATGGGATCGTGTGTGGCAATATTTGCACCCGGACAAATTGTCGCAAACAAATATCGGGATTCTTCCGATAAAAAATTGGCTCGTTTGTAGCAAGCTTTAGGTTTAAAAATGCTAAGTTAAATCACCCTAATATTTCTCAGGAACAATACCAAATCAGCAAAGTACATGCATTCTAGGTAAGTATGTGTTTGTTAAAAGCTGCAGTGAAAGTTTTCATACAAGGTTCGGTCACGTAAGATGCGTTAAGAAGATTATAATCATCTTCTTTCTACTGGAGTCATATGCATGTTTTTGGCACTCCGTGGTATGCCAATCTGGGGTCCATTGACTTAGACTTAGACGTTTATAATGATATCAATACATTTACAACTGTTTTTACAGACTAATCCCCAAATAGCCCAGACGGATCAGTCGACATTGTCATCAAAAATAATTGATTCAATTTATGTAAAACCATCAAAAAAATTCTATGTCCACTGCTTACAATGAATGAGGTTCCACATACTAAGGTAAACCATATTACCACGGTTTATTACATCCGTTTTGAAATCACAGTCAATCTGTGCAATCTGATTGGTTTAGAGCAGTGTGATTAATTCCTAAACTGTCACTATTTTGAACTCCAAATCGCATCTTTTTTTTCTTATTTGAACAAACCGGCCCTTGATAAATAAAATAGTTGATGTCAAAATGGATGAAATAAAGTGGTAATGGAACTTTGTGTCGTGCAATTTTGGACTGAAATCATAATTGTGACTTAAAATCTTGCGTATGATTTTAGATCAAATCGCACTCCACGCAGTTTAATTACCATTATAAATAACACCACGTAAAAATACCTTCGGTTTTAATTTACCACAGTGTTTCAAGTTATATAGATATCTCGATATCTAGGCAATGTACGAGATTTCAAAATCTGGCAAGATCTTTCACGCGATTGTTTATCATGGGTTCTTGAAAAACCTTGCTTGCTTGCTTGGTATTTGTCAAGGACTGAGGAAATGCTTTTGATTTTTATTCTTTTTTATGTGTCTATGGAAATTTACAGGCAGTGAATTTACTTTCGGAAACAAATTCGGAAATTTTCCGCCGGAAACAGTTTACTATACTGCGAAAGGCTTTTTAGGCAGAAAACAGGTTATGTGTTATGTGTCACATCAATATATATCAAAATAAAATTTTATACAAATTTGTCTCGTCAACGGACAGCAGAAAACATAGTCGAAAAGCCAGCAGATAGTTAACCATTTTTAAAATACGATCTTTGATTTTCTTTTTAGTTTTATATTCACTCCAGACTTAATTTCGCATTTGCTTGACTCACGTTTTGGAAGCATCGTTTTCCAAGTAATTTGTTTTTTCAATATTTTTCTCTCACTCTCCGACTAAGAAATTACTTATTCAAAATAGATTACTTAACCAGAGACGTTTTTCAACTTGGTCATTACCATTCTCAATGAATAGAATTGATTATGTAAGTATTAAGCTTGAATAAGTTGAAAATAGACATTGGACAATGTTTACATAGAGTTATATAAATGTTACTTTATGTCGTGTTGGTGCAGGGTTTCGATTATGATATTTTGTTCCAGTTTTGATGCCTTATTAGACCATTGGCCATTTGGTTACTTATTTTTCAAAGCTTTATAACCTGTGAACGATCGAGTTTATATTGTAATAAGGAAAAAAAAACAAAAATCTTTAACAAAGAAAGTCACAAAATTTCAAGGTTTCCACTCGGTCGACGGCTGTAATAATAGCTGAGTTGTAAAAAAACTTCACTCACATTAGCCAAATTAGTACATACAGCAAAAAGAAAAAAATCATAACTGGACATCGCATTTGTGTGAATAGTCACTTGTCCTTGTGAAAATAGATTATCTATAGCTGTTAGACTTTGAAACAGAAAGGTAGCTAGCTAGATAGTTAGTTAGTTAGTTAAATAGACGCTAGCGGCAATCTGCTATTTGCTGTACCTTTTGAGTTTATCTTAGATTGAACAATGGATCTATTGTTTAGCATTTCGAGCAGTGGAATCGGCTTTGAACTTTAGCTTAAAAGTATACAAAATAGTATAGAAAATACAACACTTGTTTGATTTTGACCATGCAGTTCTTATGTTTTCATTATCTAGATAGTGCTGAAGAAACGTAGGTTTTGGTTTTAGCGTATTCTAGCTGAGTTCCATAATTTGAACACGCTAAAAGGATTCAAACATAAACTAAAATTTAAACGGATTTTATAGAAGCAAATGAACAACAAACTCAGTATTCGTACCGTAAAGAGCAGCGCAAAGTAAAACCAACAGTAACAAAACCTTTACGACCTGCATCTTTCTTTTTTTTTTCTCTTCGGAAGGTCGGCTCAGATCACAGGCTGGCTGTTAGTCAGTACAAATGTTTGTATATCTTCCAAACTTGAACTTAAATCTCCTGTCACGTATATCATCTTTTTTACCTCAGGTCCAATTAAAGAAACAAAGACCTCCCTTATTCAAAGTCTACCCCAAGGCCATGGACATTCATTCAGTTCCGGTTCATATCTGCCTGGGAACGGAAGACCAGAGTTGAAGTCAAGTGTGTTTGGACCTTGATGTGGAAATCGGATTAAGAATCAACTAGCACTATTTACTTGAATTTTTTCACGTCCACATTTCTAATTGACCTTTATACCAAACTATCCCCCTTCATCGTACGGTATCGCAATTATTCTCAATTTTTCTGAAGTACTTCCATGAGATGACCTAGAAAAAAATCTTGTTATTAAGAGACTAAATAACTCTATAAATCTTATATTTACCAGTAGACTGAAGTTCCTATGTCTGTGAGCGTAATTATTTTTTTCAATTTTTTTTTTCAAAATTCCTCAGGCACAACTTAAAAAATTAATTGCTTTTAATAAGTCTAAAATTTATATCAGTTCATGATCCGTGACAAACTAATATATCTATAGTTTGTCAATATTTATTGAATAAACTGTAAACAACTCTAATTGTTTCGACAACTGCTGTTAAAACATGACCTGAAAATAAGTACCATGAACTGACTGATATCAAGAACAGGCTAAGGGCAACTCCATAATTTGATTAATACACTAAATTTAAACCAATTGATCTTGCTCACAACATTACAAGATCGATATCACGGTATTAGTGAAAACAAAGAAGTTAATCAATTAATTGTTTGGCCGAAACCATAGCACAAGGTCGAAACAGTAATTTATTGCCATAGATTATACTGGCCACTGAGAAACGTATTAGACTCTTTTTTGTTTATAAGAACAACTTTATAAGAACAACGAGGCTCGAGTTTTCTAAAATTTAAGAACAATTTAAGAACAACCTCAGGCTGAGGTTTGGTAAATAGAAACGTTTTTGTGGTAGAAAATTGACAAAAATTTAGCGATACAGCATAAAACATAAAAAGATTCACTGTAAAGACTTCTCAACAAACGATGAAGATAGTTCGCATCTAAAATCAGCCGTATAATACATGTCTCGCAAGGCGCTTCATTTTCCAATACCTTGATCTTGTTTTATTTTGTTTTTTCTTCAATAAAACCACTCACAGAAATAAGAACAAATTAAGGAAATCGCCAAAAAATTAAGAACAATGAGCCTCGGCTAAATTTACTGGTTCTTATTAAAAATAAGCGTGTATACCAGGCACTGCATCCATTCTATAGTGTTCAGAGGTACAACAGCAAGAAACAGAAGGTTGACTCTAAGTAGTTTATCAAAAAAAACACTATAGAAGAACAAAAAAACTAAAGTTTAAGTAATTTTTAAAAAAATTCAAGACATGCATAATATCAGGCTGAATGTCTAAACTCTAAATAAACAAGCTTGAGGTTGCATGGGTATCGCGTGCAGCTAGTCGTGACCTAAAAAACCGGAAGATATCAATTATTATGTCTTTTTCCTTTCATCACCTCCCCGCGGCTTATCTTGTATCTTTGTATAAGGAGCCCCTGTAAAAATCTTGTAAAATGTTCGAGTGATCGTGAACCTTAAATGTTTAATTAGCTGACATTCAGAGACAAGTATATCTACATTAAAGATTCCAGTACATTCGGGCGCGAGACTGGAATTTCTCTTAATGAAAAAATAGACCTTATTTGATGTCCTCAATGTTTTCCCAATACAGGACTTCATCTTGGGATAAACAGATATATTCATATAAGGTTATTTGTTTCAGATGCGATAAATAAAAAGACAGGAAAGAATTTTCAGCTTAAACAAAGAACGTTATTTCCTAGTAAGAGGACTGTGTCAGTGGGAAAACATTGTGGCCACGATTAGGGTCTATTAAGGAAAGAATCGCCAAATATATGCGTTATTGAACAAGCCTTGTTCGGTCAAGATGGCTGGCTATTGGCCAAGTTTTTTTTTGCGTTATTATGGACGGAGACGACGTCGAGGTCTATGAAGGTGCAAAAAAGAACGATTTTTCCTCATCACAAGACCGCCAGCTACGCTAGAAACCCTCTAGAAACGGATTCACCACGGATGTGTCTCCTGACAACTTGCCGCCCGTGAAATTCTGATTCTAAAATCTATTTGCAAAAAATCTATTTATTTTATCCATTTGGAGATATTTTTGACTGAAGGAAAATATAATGTGTTTGTCATTATAACAAAACGGCTATACTAACAGCCAGGAGGAAAAATACAATTATCCATAAAAAGAGGCTGTTTATATCAAGCGTAGAAATCCCATTTTAAATAGCCAAGTTAATACAATTAGTTTAACTGGTTGATTAGTTACTGATTAGTTTTCTTCTGTTTTTCACTATGCTAACTTTTGTTTTCAATCTTACATATTTACTCGCAGTGTAACTAATATCTGATTCACTTACAATGGCAGTAAGTACTGCCGAAACATGTTTGCTATTAAAAGAGTTGTGATTTTTATCAATTTAAAAACTTTACAATATTGTTAAATAAACGTTTTCAACTCATCTTCAGGTTTAAAACAGCGTGGTAAAGGGAGGTCCTAGATAATGAATCACGGTCTTATTTTGAACACTGTAACGGATCTGTTGATAAAAGTTTTTTTGGCAAAATAACGACTTGAGTTGCGTACTTTGGTTTAAGGTAATAACGGATCACGATTGCATTTTCACAACCTCAATAACGGGTCACGGGTTTATTTTGACCCAATAAAGGGTGATGAAAAAAGGTTTTATTACCTGTTAAAAGATTCAAAATGCTTTTTAGAGGCATAATATTGTTGTTCGATTGTTCTGGTGATTCCCATGGGGAACAGGGGCAGAGTGAAGGCTTTGACTTGCTTGTCGGAAGGTGTGGCGGTTTTTTGCAATTAGAAATAGGAGGGCTTCAACGATGCTGCGTAAGTCCATGACTGAACAGTGACAACAGATTTCCAAGATAGAAGGTGTTCGAGGTGTGAGTTAAGATGTTTAGCTGGTTCCGAAAGTTTTGAAGGGTCTTGGTGTTCATTAATGCGGGGCTGTAGATTCCGTGAAGTTTCGCAAACAAACTCATCATTACATGAGCATGTGCCTTTGTAAACAACTTGGGCAGGGTGTTGGTTTCGGTCTTTAAGCTTGAAGAGAGAGCATATTTTATCTAATTATTTATCAGAAGATTAAGAATTTACGATGACCTTGATTGAATGTGTGAGTGAGTGAATGAGTAAATGAATGAATGAGTGAACTAAAAATATAAAGTTTATAAAAAAATAAGTGTTTTAGTTTGTGTGGTCTTCTTGCCGCCAAAAGTTAACTCAACTTTTTATTCTTACGATAGTACGATATCGGTAAAATGAGTACCAGCCTCTGCTTGGGGCTAACCTGCGACGGATTAGTGTCCCGTTCAGGGGGAGTTAGTGATTCTTATCTGCTTAACACTACAGAAACCGGAGATAGGCTTTAGCTCCAATGAGCCACTTTGGCTCGTAAAATGATATAGCTCTTTTATAGTTGTCTCGACAGTACTTTGTCATGATTGTCATCGAGTGTTTTACATTGCTAATTATTGTACTAGTGAAATAACAGTTCCCAGTCTTTGTGACAATGAATAGTTACAGCTCAGTGTATTTTTAGCTTTTTCTCAGATGAAAATCACTTTACATTTATTCTCTACAGTCGACAGTATAAAAGTTGTTATCAGAAAATGACTCAGGAGAGGGGGCTAAACAACATTTTTCGAACTCTGTTAATTTATTTTTAGCGTGCGTATTGTAACCACCATGCATGCAACAAACTTAAGGAAAAAGGAAGGAATTTTTAACATTCCTTAACGGCTAAAAGAACTGAACTCGTAGATATTAAATCAGTCGTAATTGCCAAACGGGATTAAGGTTGCATTCGATTTGTTCCGTACATGTTCCGGAACCTGTGAAAGTTTAAGTATTTGTCGCAAGAAACATCATGCACAACCTACAGTATATCTGCTTCGGATTAATTTTGCTGTGAAAAATCCGCAAATGTCGAAGAGTAATATTCAACGTGTAAAAATCCTTTTATAGTTTTAATATGTCGTTGCGAATAAAATACAAACTCAGTCCTATTTGAAAAACAATCAAGATACAACTCAAATTCATAACACTCACTCGATATTAAACATTTAGTACTTGTAACCTTTTATAGTATAAAACACAGCACTTTTGAAGTTGAATTGAAAGAGCTAGAGATAAAAGATACCGTTTGCAAAAAAAAACCCTCTGTAGTTTGGGAACCATGCCAGGGGAACTCCCTGAGTCGTTTGTCGGCATTTTACCCTGCAAGGGGGGCTCCCTGAGTCACTTGTTGGCATTTCAAAACAAAAAAGAGTTTTGCACGGGAATTTCGAAGTGTTCATATGTCGCTTGTCGGTATTTCATCCGTGTGATGACGTTTTTCTTTCAGACCTGTAAAACTACTGCCGGTTCAATCACCCAGATCTAGAAAATATATTTATATCAGTTTACCCAATACAGCTTAAAACTATAGCGTTTTATTTTGAATTTCTGTGATAGAACAGAAGCTCTTTTATTCTTGATCAGTTTGGAGTGTTCTTGTGCCTTTAATATTTTTTCATCTAGCCTTTTTCTTTCATTTTCAATGAGTGAAATATGACGAAGCTATGTGCGCAGGTCCCTCACCTTTCGATCTCTGCTTCGTGTCTCTTGTTTTCAAAACTATGGCGGTTTCTAAACTTTACAACAAGGTTTTATATTTAGACGATGATTTAGTAAGGTTTTTCAGAAGAAAACGAAATGTAAACACAGCAATAAAAACCGCGAATCTTCAAACCTTTCAGAAAATAGCATTGTTCTCTTTTCATGCAAGCGAAGAGAAGTTAAGAGAGCCAGTGAAAGGTTTCAAATAATTTTCAAATAAAGATACATTTTGGTTTTCAGTACTGATTCTAGTTTGTTTTGAAGTTTATTCATTTAAATAAAGAACATTAAAAGGTAGCTTTAAGGTAGGACTGAATAGCTTCGATCGTTCGTAAAATATTGTTTTCTTTACACTACTCAAAAATAAGATTTATATTTTTGTGCCACACCGTGTTGATTTGGACGAACAATTTTTCTCCCGTTTGACGTGCGCAATGACACTGTACCAAAAGCCACATCGTAGTTTGGTAAGTTTCATCATCACTCCCGGCATCAAAGAAATCAGAGCACAGAAAAAAGCTAAAAAGGGCGCCAACGTTGCTGTATAAATTTGTGAAAAAGAAATGCATGTTGCATGTTAATTGTCGATGAATTACTTGCATGGGATGTCAGTATTTTTACATGTAAATTTTTTTTTTTTCGATTATTCATGTAAATTTTACGCAATTCAGTCTAGCGACTGCCTTGTAAAATGCTGAAATAAAGTATCTATCTATCTATCTATCTATCTATCTATCTATCTATCTATCTATCTATCTATCTATCTATCTATCT
>JAODFW020478166.1:0-11962 GCA_027575235.2 Palythoa mutuki | reverse complement strand
CAATGAGAAACTTGCTGTAAAAGAAGAAAGGAACAAAATATTATCTGAGAAGACCACAGTCGAAGAGGCCTGTTGTCCACACCGAACGATTTAAGAACTGCTTTGCGAACAGACTAGTTTTCAAATCTGGCATGCCTACCTATTAAATCTAAATTAAATAATTTAGTTAAGTAATTAATGTATGTAGGACGAATTATCTTATTATTATCATTTTAAAGAGGATTGTTGTCGTTCTTGTTGTTTTGTAAACTATATAACCAGAGATTAGCATTTGCTGCATGGATTTCTGCGATTGTTTGGATAACTGGACCCAGTTCTTGTGCAGCTTTTGGAATGGGAAGCTGAACCAAGCAGTATAAAGGGCACATTTACCCATCACCGATAATATTTGCTTATAACCAATAATATTTGCTCATCACCAATAACTTTCTAACTTTAGCTATTTTTTTCCTAATTATTATATAAATTAAACGAATTGCCCAATAAAGAATGTTGTTGATGATGTTGTTGTTGTTGTTGTTGTTGTAGATGATGTTGTTGTTGTTGTAGAACAAGTTAAGTGACCCGTTCCAGACGTGATTTCCTGTAGCTCAATGGGCAGAGCGTCATTTAATTCCTGTTACTTCATGTCATGTAAAACTGGGCCGAGTTAAAATGTATCTTTACCAGTTGACTAATCTCATGCGTCCTTTCCCAACTGCAAAAATACCTCACTAGCTGCAATAATAACTTTAGAAGTAGTCAATGCTACAAATACTGTAACAATTATTTAGCTTTGAGCAGCTGAAATTAAATTTAAGCCGATTGCATATCAGTCCAGCCGATTGTTAGCCTCCTTGCAGACGTTTTCTGTGTAAGCTATCCCAGTCCCTCCATCAAAAACGTCTGCTTAAGCGAGCTGAACATTCCATTCTCAAAACTGACCAATCAAAATCTAACTTCTACTTTTCGGTGCCGCGGGCTAGTTTCAGTCAGTTCTTGCTTTTTGGTTTTGGTTTTTAAAATCGTAGATTTTGAGAAGCTTGGAATGTTTATTTGCCAGAGATTCAAGAGAATCTCTTAATAACCATCACAGGCAAGCATTAACTCATTTATTGAGACACTTGTGAAAAATGTTGCTTCTACCGAAAGCTTTTATCAGCACAGATAGGACCAAGAATGTTGATAGTAGTTTCGCTTTGTTATTGTGCCGAAGTCAACAATTCAGATAATATGGACGACTGAGAAAAAGATTGTGACTAAGAAGTAATATCGAAATCAATGAATGACCAAAATTATTTAAAACTGTTTGTAATGTAATACAGTTTCCATAGTGGAAAAACTCGTCGCCGACAATCTGTCTTCCCGAAGGCGAAGTTGCAGTTACTATCAAAACTTTAGGTGATTTGTTTGCTACAACAGTTACTGATCTGAAAACTTTCTTAATCTTTTGAGTCTTGAGAGCTTCCCCATTACGAAAAAAACTGTTTTTTAACATCAGCTGCGCTCGTTGTTTTTTGTTCCGTGTTTAAACAGACGTTAAGTGCACGTTAATTCTACATCAAACAAGTCACTGTGTGAACAGATTGTTTAAAATATCGATGTACAGCGCTAAATTGATCAGTTTCAAACGATTATAAACTGCTTCCCAAAGGGTTTTTAACCTTAGGAAAACTATAAAAATCACATGTGTTACCATTAAAAAGCAGGTTTGGTGCTCTATCTCCACAATGTATTAAAAAGGACAAACACGCCGACAGAAATGTTCAGCTTGGTTCAGTAGATGTTTGTGTTGAAGGGACTGGAAGGGAATGACGCAGAAAACGTCTGCGGGAAGAGTAGCCAACGACTTTCACTAGCCATGTAGTTGGGTAATGGTCAATGGAATCCTATGCAAAGAATCCGAAAACTAGTCCAAGGAATCAGGCAACCAGTCGAAGGAAACAGAAAACCACTTAAAGGTTTCTGGAATCCAGTCCAGAGAATATGAAATCCAGTCGGCAATGGATTTCGGAATATAGAAGCTTAAGCTCAAAACTATCTTGATATACCCTACATTGCAAAATATTTTATGTAATTAGACTCGACAATTTAGGATTTTACTCTTTATGTGGGTTTATGAGGACAAAACAAGTCAGCAGAGTTTCAAAAGACTATCGAATATTTTTGGTTGATTAGTTCTTTGATCTGTCTTTTGGAATGACGCCATAAAAACGTATTTTAGACAATCAGAAAGGACAAGAAAACTAACTCTAGGTTTATCAAACTGGGAACATTCACCACCGCCTGGTTAGCCTAGTTGGTAAGGCGCTAGTCTGCCGTGTGGGAGGCTCGGGTTCGATTCCTGGCCTGACCTTCACTCAGGGTCTTAAAATAACTGAGGAGAAGATGCTGCCTTTGCTCTAACATCTGCAAATGGTTAGACCTTCACGTCTTCTCAGATAAGGACGTTAAACCGTAGGTCCTCGGAGACATGTGTATTTGTGTGTGTCTGTCGTGTGAAATGTCTCCGTCCACCTCAGAGTGGTAAAAAGATCATTGTAAAGCGCCTTTGAATATATTCATATAGAAAAAGCGCTATATAAATACATCGCTTTATCTTTTTTTTATATCATAGTTTAAAAATAATGACCCAGAGTTTGTTCACATTTGTTTCTCCAATCACTTAATGTTGATGATCTTGTATCTGGAGAAAGCGGCAATGATTGTGCATATGAGCTTTATAACAAGACCAAGTTGAGGATGGCAGAAGGTGGATTTAATCTCTGAAAGTTTGCTTCTAACTCAAAGGAACTAATGCGCAGAATAAATGACAATGAAAATTTGAATGAACTGACTCAGTGGAGTTCAGACACTCAAGCCAATTTGAAAACTGCTAAACCGGTAATAGAAGATGAGTCATATTAAAAGAGCACTACAGGGCCCCAGGAAAAGACAGGAATATAAGGAAGGAAGTCCAGGAAGTACTAGGAATACAATGGGACAAGAAAGGAGATACTCTAGTCATTGTGGGATTCATTGCCCCAATAACTATCAAACTGAAACTGTTATTTCAAAATTTATGTAAGAAGAAGCTGGAGTATGATGCACCCTTGGATGATAACTGTGAGCAAACTTAGCTCAAACTTTTGCACGATCTAAGAGAATGAGAGCCAATCTATATCCCTCGGTACTACTTTGAAGAGGTGAAACGTGAAATTCAGAGAGTGAGTTTACATGGATTTAGTGATGCGTCAGCAGAAGCATATGCAGCTGTAACAGGGTGTCAAGCGCTTGAGGCATCCAAAAATATAGGAACATAGGACATCATCACCTCAAAATATAGGAAAAAATCCACCAAAATTGAAAAAAAAATAGGACTGAAATACTATTATAAACTAAGGTCCATTCTAAAGGTCCTACATTTAGTATACATACTGAATATTGTATTTGTCCCATATACAGTGCCAAAAAAATAAGGCAAACAAAAAAGTAATCACTTTCGACCGCATTTCCAAAAAGTCTTTCAAACTTGCAGTCAGTCCCTCATTTACTTATTAAAGAAAATAATCGTCACTAATCATTGCAATGTCATCGACACAACCAAACCATCATCACAAAAGCTGTTCAATAGCTAGGGAAACCTGAAACGTACCTCCATTAGTTCAATATGGGTTGACAATATTAACCAAATGTCCATAACTGTATTAACGCCTGTGCCCACTCAGGTCACTAAAAACTGAACGAAACTGTACATTTATTTATTTAATAACACTTAGAATTACAAAAAGGGACATATGAGCCAATTTAAATACAACTCAACTTTCTTATCTTGGTTTACTCTTGTACTTTAGTGTCAGCAAAGGGTATATAGGATTTCCATGTGGTGTCTGGAGTTGAAAGATACCACCCAAGTGATGATCTACTCCTGTGTTTTTGTTCTAAAGGTGTCTTGATGTCTTCATCATGCAGGTACAATTGCTATTCATCTGAAACCTTTGCATTAGGGACAGAGACTGGTGCAGGTTGAAGAACAGACTGTTTTCCGGCTTTTCGGTGGTTTTGCCATTACTTTATTTAATTTTGTTTCTTGAAAGTTTTGTGAGAAAAGTCCTAAAATATAGGAAAATATGGGACATTTGCTCAATTTATAGGACTTTATAGGACAGGTCTGACAAAATAGGATTTTATAGGAATATGGGACTCGCTTGACACTCTGGTGTAATCTATCTTCATATTGAGACAACCAAAAACAATTAATTGAGACTTGTCATAGCCAAGATCAGAGTAGCACCCTTAACCAGGCAGACCATTTCCAGGCAAGAGCTACTCGCTACATTGATTTTAACCAGGCTAATAACACGTGTGAAGGAAGCTTTGAGTGGGGTTCTTCAGATTTCCTACATTCGCTGCTGGTCGGACTGCAAGGACACTCTCTATTGCATCTTTTGAGAAGCAAGAGTATGGAAACAGTTTGTCCAGAACAGGGTCTTGGAGATCCGGAACCTTGTGGCACCAGAATTCTGGAGCTACTGTGCAGGAAAAGATCACTCGAAAATATTTGATCAGATGTCAGGAACAGATGTTGTACTGTGGTTGATCAACAAAAAAGAATCATAATTTTCTGAAACATGCCTGGAAAGAAAATCAAATCAACACTTCATTCATATTTTGGAATAAGTCCAGCAAAGAAAGCAAAACTCCCAGAGGGAAAAAATCTACAGCAGCGAATGCTGGACACAAATGCGGCTTCCAAGAGGTGTGAAAAATCAGAAGATCGTAGCTCGAGTTCGATCGCGAAAAACAAGCAATGTCGTGCACGTTGTGCAAGAAGCAGAAAATCGTGGCAAGAATGGTCTGCTGACTTGGGCACATGGCGGTGTTTGCAAGACTTTGCATTTGGATAAAGTGTCGGAACACGAGTATTTGTCTGAATATTCAAATTGAAGAAAATTCGTGACTGGATTTGGATCTGACGGAGCGAATTTCATGACCGGAAAAAGAAATAAAGTTGCAAAGAACTGAAAGACCTGAACCCAAAGCTCATGGACATTCACTGGCTTCGAAGGATGCATTCAATGAGATTTCATACCTGAAGAAATATGAGGAAACTCTGACAGCTTTGTTTAAGTTCTACCATAATAGCAGTGTTTGCGCAGCTGCCCTCAAACAAATTCAAAGAGTTCTAGAAGATTCAAAGCTGAAGCTGAAGGAGGCAAAACATGTCAGGTAAAGTGTGTAATTTTGAAAATTCAATTTGTGATTCTAAAATTATACGATTATGTAGTTGACCTTTTGAAAAATATTATTTCTATTGCCAATATTTTTTCAATAAACTTTATTGTAGGCTGACAGTGGCCAGCGTAATTTTTAAAATGTGTTCTTACTTTTTAGTTTTAACAACCCACGAGGCGAAAATTTCGATCAAACTTGTCAGGTGACCTTTTTTTCAGGAAAGCTGATTGGCTGAAAAAACATCTAGTTTTTCCAATCGAAAACATGTCGGTCAAATGTCGATCGAAGAAGTAGGATTGAATTCTGCTTTTTCGCTGCGATTTTTCGTTTGTTAATTTTAGCCAATCAAGTTTCAGCAGCGCCCATGAGTTGTTGTAGTTGCCAAAGAGTGAAGCAGTATGGCGGCCGTTTCCCAAGAAATGCTACAGGCGATATTGACATTCATATTGTTGATTATCAAGTAGAAGAAATTAGGACTAAAATTGACTAAGAAAACATCAGACACTGATCACTGCACAGTAGTCGCCTATGCCAGTCGCGCTCTCAAAAAAGAAAAAGAAAAAGAAGCCTTCGCGGTTGTTTGGGCCTGCAAAAATTTTCACCTGTATGTTTATGGAAAATCTTTTACGATTATAACTGATCACAAGCCATTGGCATCAATTTATGGTAACCCAGGATCAAAGCCTCCTGCCCGACTACAGAGATGGCCGCTTCGATTGCAAATCTATGACACCACCAACGAGCCAGCAGATTATCCATCACGCCATCCTGTACCATCCACAGAAACAAAAAGCCATGAAGAGAAGATTGCTGAAGAATATGTCAGTTATGTGGCTTCAACTGCTACCCCCAGGTCAATGAAATTAGAAGATATCAAGCAAGCCACAGCTGAAGATGATACTTTGCAGGCAGCCATAGAAGCAATATGCACTAACTGCTGGCACAATGCTTCGAAACGAGAGAAATTTGACACTTATTGCTGATTCCCTGCTGGCCGCTCGGGCTGGGTTGTTCTCCGCAAATGTGGCAAGTCATCGATCCCGTTTTTAGACACCTTCCTCACGGTTCTGCACAATAGCCACAGTAAACCGGAAATAAAGGTATACAGGAAAGCCACACACACAGATAAATATCTCCCACTTGACTCGCACCATCCTGCTAAACACAAGAGAGCCATAGTCACCACTTTGATAAGGCGTGCAGAGGCAATACCGTCCAAGCCCGCACTATGTGCTAAAGAGAAGTCACATGTTCGTGAGGTGCTAAAATTGACTGGCTTCAACAACAATTTCATAGATAGAGCCCGTGAAACCAAGGACAAGTCGCCAGATCCGCAAACAGAAGAACACACAGAGAAAAAAGGATTCCTGGTTTTGCCCTACATACAAGGCGTATCTGAGAAAATAAAAAGATCACTTAGCACACATAATATTCAGACCACGTGCGAGTCACACTACACCCTGACGTCAATATTCCGCAAACCTAAAGACAGACCATCCAAAGACAGAATTCCGGGAATAGTCTATAAAGTAAAATGCAAGGACTGCTCTTTCACCTATGTTTGGGAGAGCAAACGGAGCTGGTACTCACGTTCCACGGAGCACAACCCAGCACGAGCGGCCAGCAGGGAATCAGCAATAAGACACCATGCCATGACCACTGCACACAACATACATCCGCGCTATGCACAAATTTTAGAAACTAACAAACATAATTTTGCCAGACAGTTGTTTATAGAGTCCTTTTATTCAACGATCGATAACGACGAACGCAGGGATTTTCCCAGACCATATCCGCCTTTGATTAAAAACTTTAAAGAACACTAGCAAACAATTTTTTATTATCATTGCATTTCAATACTTATGTATTTCTATAGTCAGCTAAGCTTGACTGATTTTATTGTTGTTTCATTCCATTATTGCACACTCCCTAGAGTTTTATAGTTTTATAATTTATTCATTTTATCTCCTATTTTAGCCACTATTGTAATTTTAAACCATGCACTTGAGAAAGGCAGCAGTACGTGCTGCCGAAAATTTGTGGTAAAAATCTTTTAACAGATCGGTTTATTAAACATATTTTAAAAATCAACCAGTGTTTCAATATTTATTTAGACAGTACCTAAGTCACTGATTTGATAAAGCTGATGTTGAACCAAAAAAAATGTAAAATCCCGATGGTTATCACAAATAAATGATATGATATTACATTGGAAAGTTGAATTGCTTTTCTGGATTTTAAAACATTCTTTGCTTTTTCGTCATGGTTGGTCATTTGCAACATAAAAAGATCTGATTATGCTTTATTGCAAGAAGAACGACTGTAATTTATGTGATCTATTTAATTTAGCTAATAACTTTAGACACTATAAAGCTGACATTGCCATTCCGTTCACAAAGGGAACACGAGTGACAGTATTGAAAGCATTCGCAACTATGAAGAGGAATTCTTTAGGAGTTCGAAGTTATTCAAGTAAGTAGAACAATTAAGGTGCAATGATATTTTTTGGGACAGACTTCATTGACATCACACTGCTCAGCTCAGACAAGTACATCGAATGTGAAGGTTGAATACTTATGTTTGTATCAAATGTTTTAATCAAATATCTCGTTATATTTAATCCAATTTAATGACCTTGCTCGCCATTTGAGTTTGGTAGAGCATCCGACTGTTGTACAGTACGGAAGGTCATGGGTTCGATTCCCATCAGGAGCTCGTTTATTTTTCCGAGTTCTGTCTCCGCTTAATTTCAGATATTTGTTACTCATTATATTTGTTCAGGGAAATCGGCCAAGAATGGTCAATAAAGAAAAGCTATCGGACAAAGGCGTCTTGCAATTGTGTTCCATTTAGGCTCTGTTTTTATTCAAGGACTATAGGTAATAAAGAAATTACTGGGATAATTCTGTATCACTAATAATATATAAATTATTCGCCATGTAATCTTACTTTGCGCAATCAATATAGTTTATAACGAGTATTGATTTGAACAAGTTCGACTAAAATATGCCACGTACTTGTGTAAAATTTAGATATTTGTTGGTTTTGCTAAGAATTATTATTGGTTTTGTGCATGTTTACTGGAAGGTCCGGTGTGTTTAAAGCGAGCCAAATGACCACTCAAAACCTGAGCTTTGCCGTGTCCCACTGCTTCTGGAAAATGGTGCGAGAATCCATCGAGCAGCAAGCAGATGCGTACAAAGGTGAGCTTGAAACCCCCAATGGGTTATATACTTAGTTTATTGCTTGATGTAATCATTCTTGGTCCAGATCATGGATTCATGAGGCTTAAATTTCTTTCGCCACGACGACGACGATGACGACGAGGATAATGGCCTTTATTGTAGCATTCCATTAAAAAATGACCCTTCATCTACGGGATTCTTACCTGAGTACAACATTTAAAGTAGAACCCTATTTTTTACGTCCTATTCGTGCATTTATGTTCACAGTATAAAATTTCTTTCTTGCGCCACAGCTGCAAATATCAGTAATTCTTGAAAACAGTGGTAAATATATACCATACTCCAACGCGCCATCTTGGAAGCTCTTCTCAATCTGGTGATGTAATTGCGTGGCAGGTGTTCTGAACACAGACTGTAGTCCTTCGTCAGAATGGAGGACTACAGGACCACTCTGACGAAGGACTACAGTTCAAAACGTCAGTTTTTTTCTATATTCACGGTGTTAAACTTAAGAAATCATGAAACTAGCATGATGAAGCAAAATACTTACAAGAAACACTATAATCAGTGTTCACAACACCAATTGTGCAAGGACGTTACAAGATTCAGAACAGCTTCCAATTTAGCGGCATTCAAGCCAGCTAGTGTCACTGCTTTCAAGAATCATTTCTTGGCTGTGGTGTAAGATATGGCAGAAACAATTTCCACACAAGGTAAATGTAAAACTGTCGGCATTAGTACAATAATAGGTCGTAAAAAAGTAGAGTTCTCCTTAAAGGATCTCCTTAAAAGAACCCATCTTTTTCTCGAAGAGTTTAGAACTGATTCGTGTGTTTTGCCTGTCACTTCAATTAACTCTGTAGTTCTCAGGAAGACTAATCCATGGAGCGCTTCTACGATGCCTCCGTAGCTCTGATGCTTTAACTCATAAGGCACTTAGCTACACATCATTAGTATGATATCAATGTTATCAATAATTATTATGAGAAACTCAGGCGAAGCTCACTATCAATTAGTACAGATAAAAGACCATTTTTAACCTGTTCCAGATTTTTAATCATCTTTTGTTTTGGATTTAAAAGCATAATCCTATCTGCCATGGTGATAACAAAAATAAGAACACGAGAACATGAGAGACGCATCCAGTGATTAAGATATAATAAACGAACAACAGTAACTGTGAAAATGAATCCTCTTGATTTGCAGCGAAGCGGTTTAACCTTGAAACTGAATGGAAAAACACATTTCCACGGATTAGGGAGCTGGATCGAGTAAGTTCTCGACACAGGGAATGTATTTAATTGTTTTGTTTTTAAAACTAGACTAGCAAATTTTAATTGTTATTCACAGTTGAATTTTTTTGATTTACTACTTTTTTAGGTTTGACAGACTGTTATAACGACAGGGTTTTGTTTTCATGTGTATTAAACAGAACAGAACTACCGATTCAATGGACTCCTTCTGTTACTAATTTACAAGGGGACATAAAAATTGACTTCTTTGAAGGGGGTATTGTTTATTTGTGTTCCTCGGACCAGAAGTGACACTACCGAAGCAGTTAAACTAACATGTTCTGACAAAAGTGTTTTAAATCTTAATATCAATAAAGGTCCTAAATAATATAGAGAAAACGTTCAATCTTTCTTTTATATTTAGAGCTGATAAAATATTTACAGCCTGATAAAGTCATGTTTAGAAGAGGTCGGTTTTCTATTTCTCCAAGTATGTTGTTAATGACATTGAGAAAATTGAAACTAACTTGCCATTGTTATTCGATTTATAATTAAATTTTCTCTTTCTGAAGATAAATAACATCTGTACACTCGCAGTTTGTTTAGTAGACATCAAAACGAGTACCTCTATATGAAACATCGATCTATACCAAACAGACATCCAACTATTGCATGCACAGTTTTTCGTCCTCGGCATTGTGTCGTAACTGTATATCGTGTCTACATTGTTTATCTAAATCGACATAAAATGCAAAAATGTAAACTGAAAATGACATCCATTCGTGAGGTTTGCATTAATACTTGTTCTGATGAGAGCAGTAGCAAGATGGCCGTAATGACGATGGTTTAGCTTACAGACAAGTTTACAGGACGTAAAATAAACAAACACACTGCAAATTAAAGTTTCTTTAAGAGACTGCCCCACTATTGTTGTTCTTAGCGATTTCTCTGTTGTTCCCAGGACGAGTTGTTTGACAAGTCTCGTGGTGAAATCTTAGATGAAGTACTTAGCCTGAGTGACATCACACCCCAACAGTGGGAGGAGATACTGAGTACCCACTTATGGACTGAAGTATCACAACACTTTATCGAGAGCGTGTACCTACCCGCCGCTCAGGCTAACAGACCTTCCAACTTCAACACTGCTGTGGATATTAAACTAAAGCAGTGGACTGACAGAACTCTGCCCTCTGTATCTGTTGAGGTAAATATTGAAAGTCAGAATAGATACTGAGCATGTTAGCTTTTAAAACGCCAAACCTAAGGCATTCCACAAAAGCAAAATTTAAGAAGACACTCTGCACAAGTTTTTTATTCTTATCAAAATGCACCTTAAAAGTTGCTTTTTCGCACGTAATTCTTAAGATCAACGAACTCATTTTGTCCCGTTTTGTTTATGTCTGTGTTTTGTGTTGTAGTTGTTGTGTTGTTGTTTTTTTCATTAGTATTACCTGACCTTAAATTGAAAATTTAACATATTTGCTAATTTTCTTGTCAGTTTACCTGCTACAATTAGCTTGTGTCTTAATTAAGGATTATTTTCTAATGTAATTGTATAATGTATTTGTAGACACTGAATAAAGATTGTATTGTATTGTATTGTATTGTATTGTAACGTATGCAGTTTATGTTTGAATCTAATTAATAGTTATCTTCTTTGTACCCAAATTGTATCAAGGTTGGATGGAAAACCCTGTTTGAAGAATTCGCCAAGGCAATGCAGGTAGGTATGGGTATTTTAGTTGTGTGTTGCTTACTATGAACTAGTTGTCTGTTTTTTCTATTGGCAAGCTTCATTATAGGTCGTTTTGTCGGAACTTCATCTACAAAGCATCTCAGTTCTAAATATTTTACCAAGCGACAGTGTAGATGTTACACTAACCCAAATGATTTCATCTATAAACACATTTGACTAAGACCATTTAGCAGCTTGCAGTAAACATGCCATTTATAAAAGCTTTATTTAGGAACAATAGTTCGTTCCAGATATAGGTGAATAATTTATAGATTTGAACTAGTTTTGATTCAATCTCTGTCTTCTTTGCTACACAAAGGTCAGATTTACCTGGGATAAATTAGTCGTGTTTCGAGTTTTATCATCCCTTGTTGAAAATCGCTCACTCATCACTCATGGGAGATCTTCTCAAAACTCAAAGAAAAATGTGTAATTCTGTGTCCCCATGTAACATCCTATTTTATTGTCACGGCACATGCTACAATATCAGCCCAAGTTGTCTGTGAGTTGATCTTGGTTGTTCAGCAGCTACCATCATCAGGTTGTTCAGCAGCTACCATCATCAGGTTGTTCAGCAGCTACCATCATCAGGTTGTTCAGCAGCTACCATCATCAGG
>JAODFW020477160.1:0-11962 GCA_027575235.2 Palythoa mutuki | reverse complement strand
AAAATTCTGTCCTACTGTCATTTTCTCATATTTTTGGAACAATATTCCTCTATCATTTAGATCAAAACCCACAAGAGATCTTTTTAAAATGCACCTAAAACAATTCTACTTATCCCAATATTAACATAAGCTCAGATTCTACCTTGTTAAGCAAGAGAGAGAGGGGTATGTATACATGTAACTCTTATGCATGTTCCTCTCTCCAGCTTGTTTCCAGCACCTGTCATATTTAGATTTAATTAATTAATAAGCTAAAAGGCACAATATTAGTAACCTATTTAACGCCCTATCTCTTTTCTCTAGCGCATCGTTTATAAATGTAAAACTATGTAAAAACTCTGTAAATATTACACGAGAAAAGAGATGAAATAAAAATGTCAATGTCAATACCACAGTTTGACTGCATCTATGATCTATTTCGGAACAGACGCGCGCAAACATGGAATTTATTTGTTAAATAGACTCTTGTTTTATTTTTCGAAGTTTGATCAAAAATATAATACAAACAGCAGTGATAAACATATTTTTTTAAAAATTCATTTATAAACTTGACGTTTCGTATGTTACAACATACATTTTCAAAAGTATAAAACCGTTAGAATTTAAAATATGATATATAACAAAAAAAACAGAGTGAGACTGAGAGGAATGGGTCCCAAAAAGAAAACAATACAAAACTAGTAATATGACAGCTTGTCACTTGAGATATTTACATTAAAGAGCTGGTTTGAGTTCTTGAATAAACAATGTTTCTTTTATTTCACAATGTTGGTATGTTCTGCCGGATGCAAGTATTTTGAAGTAATCCCACTTGATATTATGGCCAGTGTATTTTATGTGATCAGCAATAGCTGATGTATTTTCAGTACTAGTTAGGGCCTTCAAAGGTTCCTTTTTTCGGTAGTGTAGTTATTTTAGCATAATGCAGTAAATGTATGAAGACGATCTTTACCGTAACTCCTGGGGTCCCTCAAGGGACAGTTCTAGGTCCAGTCTTACTCCCTTGTCTATAAAAGAATTCCCTAATAGCATCTCTTTGAACGTCAAGCTATTTGCGACAGCCGTGTATCGACAAATACGTGTTCAAGACCGTTCTATTCTACAGCAGGACCTGTTACTGAAATCTCGAACAATGGGCCTCACTTTGGCAAATGAATTTTGTCCCCAGACAGTGTTATATACGTAAGCCCTGGAGGGACTTCAGACTTCGGACTTCAGACTTCAGACTTCAGACTTCAGACTTCATTAGAGAACCACGTGTTGCATTATCTTATATATTTAAAAAAAGGTTAGTATTATTTTAGCATACGAAATCCGGCAATCTATCTGAATATTACGGAAGCCCTGGAGGGACTTCAGACTTCAGATTCAGTCAGACTTCGGACTTCAGACTTCGGACTTCAGACTTCAGACTTCAGACTTCAGACTTTAGACTTTAGACTTCAGACTTCAGACTTCAGACTTCGGACTTCAGACTTTAGACTTCGGACTTCAGATCATTTCATCCCTGTTACCTTGTCCTAAACAGTAAGGAATTGAAGCCGTGGCAACAAGAACAAAAAGTACCTTGACCTGAAATAAGGAAGATAAACAATAAAGTCTTGCTCTTGTCTTTTCCTAGAATGTTAACCATTTGCGTCTGTTGCTCTGGCAATTGGAAGCCGGTTTTTGGAGTTCTCGCTATATTGATAAAAGGGGTGAAGTGAGTGGAAGCGGATCAGCCGAGGGAATTCTTTAACCGTAAATTAAATTCACAACGTTCAAACGAGTCAGAGATCTGTAAAACAGTGTAAAATTAAACAGAATGCAAAATACTACAAAACAAGATCAACTAAATTATCCATAATTACCTCCATATTCATATAGATTGCCGGAGTTCTAATGTAATTAAAATAATACCAACCTTCTTTTAAATATATAAGATAATATTTTTAAGAAACACACAACACTCTCTAAACTTGCATACATGTTTCGGCATTAACTCAATGAAACCTACTCTCAATCAACAAGTCAAGTTAGCATGTTGATTTAAGACTTTCCTTGTCATTCTCACGGGTTTCTTTTGTACTATTGTTTATTATCCAGTATAATTATTCTAATTCTTTATATATATGTTTGTAAATTCAGTTTATCAATCCATTTTCGCACTGAGGAAGGCAAAGGTTTGCCGAAACATGTATGCAAGTTTAAAGAGTGTTGTATGTTTCTTAAAAATATTTACCAAATTCCTACTACTTAGACCTTTTGGCAATGTTTTATATAAGATGATGCAACGCGTGTTTTCTCAAATGAAGTCGGAAGTCTGAAGTCCGAAGTCTGAAGTCTGAAGTCTGAAGTCCGAAGTCCGAAGTCTGAAGTAAGAAGTCCGAAGTCTGAAGTCTGAAGTCTGAAGTCTGAAGTCCGAAGTCCGAAGTCTGAAGTCTGAAGTCTGAAGTCCCTCCAGGGCTTCCGTAGATATGAATAGGTTTAAACTTTCCCGACACAACAGTTGTTGAGTTTGATAACAGAATGGCGCATCACAGCTCAGGGAAAAAGCTGGTGCTAAGACACAGCGATTCAGGCATAAAAAGGAGAACAGCCTGGCATAGCTCTCGTTCTGTCGCAAGAGTTTCAGGGTTTGTTTGTTTGTTTTTTTTGTTTATTCGCGAATTTTGTCACTGGTGAAAAATTAAGCTGCATGGTGCGTCAGTGTGTTTAAGTTGCTTTAACGTGTCTTTGTTGTGTTTGCTTGTGATTGTAACGAAAGGGAAGCGAGATTAGAAGAAATTGGATGTGTTGGCAAGAATTGTGAATACACCTATTGTATAGTTTCACCGCGTTGTGTCCCTACTTATGCTGGTTCTTTTATCTTATTCTATGACTATGATTATTAATGTGACCTTATAATGCGTTATACCGAACAGATGAAATAGACAGTACACTCTGTGAACAAAAACAGGTAGCGGGTTGGCGCGAAGTACAGCTATTATAGTTTATGGCAGTTATCTGAAGTTGCGTAATTAGAAAACTTAACGGCATTTAATAATTGCATTAATCGACTCATTTACCTCTCAAAATAATTGATGTCCAGTTTTCATTACAAATAAAATCACTCAGAAATAGTTTGTACCTTTGAAGTTTTTGGAGCAAAGTGGATCAACTTTCAAAATATTTACGTACACGGAAAGCAAGTTACTAGGGTTTCCTTTTCGTAAGAAAGTAGTCAAGTTTTCTTGTTAAAACCGCATGTACGTTGATTTCATATCCCTTTTCTCACGGAATTGTTAAATTTGTGTCAAGGCTGTATTGAGATTATAAGTCGTAGTTTATGTTTTCTACTGACACTAATTCCTAATTATTCTTTCTTTTCTTTATTGTAGACGTTATTTATATTAACATTTTATCATGTGAAAACAAAACTTTAGAAAGTTTCACAACACCCAAACAAAGGACTGCGCTATTCGCCCGCAATTTCAAATTACGGCCAAAGATTGTATTTTTCCCCCAATGTATAAATAAATATGCATCTATTTGTAGTTTTGCATGCAAGACAAAAGTTCGAGACATTCTCGGGCTCTTTTCAGGATTTGTTTTGCTGGAACTGATGAAATGAATAAAATATGGCGTGTAATATTTTAAGTACCGCTATAACTTTGCTCTTGAAATTCAAAGGCAAAAGCTTTCTTAAAACGTTTGTTTTTGAATTCTGAACGCTGAAACAAATGTAAATTATCAGTCTTTTGGGATTAATCAGTGTTTTTAATTGAAAACTACCGCCAGTTTTAATCCAAAAGATTGGCAACGGAATTCGGTGTGCACTGATAACTGAATTAAGTAATTTACCTTTTAGATCACCAAGCTAAGACCTTTTGCTGTGTGATTTCACTTCAGAACACGAGACTTGTGATTCGTACAAAACAATTCATTGCGAAACACAAAGTTATGTATACAAATACAATCATCACAGAATCAAGTTGATTGCTAGAGGACTTTAGCTGGTTCGATCTTTCAGTTAATGCTTGCAATAACCGTTTATACTATAAACAATGAGCTATTTTTTACTTTAAGTATTTCAGTTAGGCCGGCTTTGAATTAGATACATGTTTATGAAAACAGAGCTTTGTTTCCAGTATAATTTAATCTTGTTCGGTCAGGTACAGCCCAAGTCTTTTCACCAATGCACGCCTCTAGAATATTGAAGTAAGAACACAAATTTTAACTAACATTATAAAAACTTACAGTAAGCTATAAATAGCAATAGCGGTTTGGAGGAGAATGCAATTTTGGTGGAAACAAGTTTTTAGAAATTCATTGAAGGGAGGAATGGAATCAATTGTGAGTGAAAATATGAAAGGGTAGAAAAGAATCAGAATAAAGTCGGTCTGTTCAGTTCTAAGGTGACAAGTGGTGCCCTTTTACAATTCAATTACGAAAGTACTGCCAGGATCAAGTCCTTTAAACGAAAAATTCTGATTTGGGCGGCGTAAAATATGGTGATGAATCTTAGAAATTAGTCGGCTTTCATCGACAGCAGCTGAGACTCGTCTGTATTTTCTGAATAAGGCAACATACAAAGGTAAACTTAAAAAGTACTGCAAAAACTCCAAAATGAACAAATGAGTGAGTGTCTTTTCAGAGGAACCAAATTTAAAGATAAATCATTTGAGTCATTAATTGAGTGATAAATCATTCTTGAGTCTTTTTGCTCTTATTAGGTTTGTTTTAATAAAAAAAGTTGACAGTATAGAAACCAATCGACTTATTTAACCATTATAGGTTGCTTCTAATTGCGACAACTTTTATCCTTTGAAAATAAGCTGAAATTTTTAATTAGGTTCATTGCTACGCAGTTTTCGTTTTAGTTTATATCAGTATGATGAAGCTGTTTTCTAACAACAATAGCCCACAACATCCCATTCACAGCTTCCTCAATAGTTCTTATTAATTGATTGGCTCATTATCGTTCATTTGCTAAGGACTTGTAAACTTTCAATACAAACTCATTAGTAGCTTTTCATTGCGCCTAAACTAATGCAAATACTAATTTTAATATCGTTTCGTTGTTACGGAGTTTAGGAGAATATCAACACGGCATAGAACAACTGTGAATGACGACGAGCCATTGAAGAGACCAAACACAAAGTAAGTTCTTTGTATTTTAGATTTCTTGGCCTCAACTGGCTAAAACTTTTACAAAGAGAAACTTAGCGTCTTTATATTGGACCGAATCTTTTCTTTTAGTGCTTGGTTGTTTTATTTCAGCAGAGAAAAGAATGAAAAGAATGGAATGAACTACATGTGTGTTGCAGGTTAATTATAGCTATACAATTTGCTGTATCGAAAGCACTGTTATAGATTTTTCATTTTTTTTATTTTCAAAAATTGTTACCATAATACATAAGGTTTTGAATGAGCAAGCTTTATTTCAGACAATCCTCCAATGCACAAACTTTCATCTAAAACATCTGTAGAGAAGATTATATTTTAAAATGGTCTTACTAAAGCAGGGTACAGTTATAAACATCAAGTTTGGGTATTTTACCTTGTTGGATACCAATAATTGACAAATAAATCTGGCATAAGGTTCGGAAATGAAAATCTTTTCACTTATGGAAAACTATCTGTGTGAGCCATCTATGGTTTACAAACAAAGACTGACTTCGAAAAAAATTCTGAGGCTAAAGAGGTCATTAACTCCCTGCTCTATGTATACCAAACTTAAGGAAAAAGTGTGAATCGTTGCCAGTAAATGCTAAACATAAGACAGAGTAGTCGTTCAAGTCGATATTGGCTATTTGTTTGTATTTCCGGTTGATGTAGCACGAACAAAACAAGTATTGAACAAACGCCTGGTACAAGACACGAATATTCGACAAAGAACATTTAACATCCAAAACAACAAAGTTTATTTTCCCTTTTGTTATTCACAATTAATTTACCAAAAACAGATTAAAGTTTTTTGAGATTGAACAAATTTTCTGCCGTACAACTACCTGTTCTGGAAAGAAACTCCCGTTTAACATCAACATGTATTTTGAAAACTGCTCCTGAGGCTAAAGATTTCGACTTTTCGCCGTGTATACTCTTTAGATTTTGACTACAAGCAACTGCATTAGTTTTGCAAGGATTTTCAATCGTAATTTTTAAGTTGACTAAAATTTCCCAACAGTAAATTTTGAGCTCGAGTTTTTTTAAAAGTCTTCTTAATGTCCTAGAATGTTCGGTGAGGCAAAATTTAAGCGAAAACACGGGACAGATTGGATTATTTTAGGTGCTAAATTATTTTTGCTAAGAACAATTTACACCATTCCATCATTTTTGTATTTTGTTGGGTTGCTTTAATTAAATGTCAGACTTTATCCTAAAAAACGTTCTAAAACTAATCATTCAGCAATATCCCGAGCACAAAAATCAGTATAGTTAACAAGTTACTGCCACATGTGTTTCAAAAAATCGTAAGGCAAAATATTCATATGTATTTATGTAACGATTCTTCATGGATGGTGTATGCAATGGGCTCTTCGTCACTTTCCTCTTTTTCTTGTTGAGGTTTGTTACAAATGACTATAATTTTCTTTACGGTAAATTAGTTCACTATTGTTGAAGGATTATTACGAGAGTTAGTTTAAGAAAAAGGAAGTTTCATTAATTTGCTTTGAGTTTTTAGTTTGATTTTAAAATATATATGATAACATCTATATAATCTTTGATTTGACAATATCTAGGAATCATAATTACGGACATGACCTGAGCTAAACGCTGCATTCCCGAGGATTGCGGACCTTCAAAGAAACGAAGTGCTGTTTTGCTGCTATTTGTCACATTTACCTCAGTCTCAAGGACTGTTTCAAGCCGAACTTGAAGTAGATTTATCATTTTGTTCGTTTTCTGTTGTACTCGTTAGTGTTACTATAAGTTAAGTATGTAATAATGTTTCAGTTATATGAAAGAGTTTTGTGTTTTAGAAAGACTTGTATGTAAAGCTAAAGCTAAATGTAAATCCTTATATATCTACACGTGGTTTATCGGAGTTGGTGTTTATCTCTGTAGTTCTGAGTTAGCGGTAACATTAAATGTTTGTATTTTTACAGCACAATGTCTTCGGCATGGTTCTTCCATGAAGATGAGGTTTTCACGGATGGTGAATATTTTACGATATTTGATCCATTTGAAGGAATTCTTCTACGAGTAAGGAAAGACTCTGCAGAACAATTACAAAATGTTTCTGATCTTCGTTTTCGGACTAATAACAGACCCGAATATGAACCAGCTTTGGACGAAAATGAGCACAGAATTGGCGACACTATTCAAATATATCCAAGAGAGTTTAAATTTTCTTCCCCTGCTCTGCTGAAAGTTGCGCTACCAAGTTGTGTCAAGCCGCCCCAGTGCGGACAGCTTGTTTGTTTGTACAGCGGCAATCCTTCAGCAAAGAACGGAGATAATACCTTGCGATGGAAACCTATAGATTCGGAGTGTTTTCGCGTTAACGACCAAAGAACATGTGCTACAGTTTTATGCAAGTATACTGGACTGTATTGTTTTAAAGTAACGCAATACCCAGAAGTTACCAAAGTAATCAATCCAGAGATTTCGTGTCTTCTACGTTTGAAGGAATGCTCGGGAGTTGAGCTGAGCTACCCTCAGGGATGTGTTACACGCGAAACTAACGTCACGCTCAAAGCTATCTACCTTGAGGAATTGTACAATGTTCCATATCAAAGTCCTGTATCGCCTATCGTTCGACTTATACCCTCCCTTCAGGTTAATAGAGAGAACGGAAGTGTGGGCACATTGGATGTGACTGTAAGTCCTGCTGTTCTTGTTAGACCCTTTAAACATAAATTTTCCAAGCCTTTGAAGTTAACTCTGCCGTTATTGGCCGAAGGGTTTGAGAATTTCTTCCTGAAAGAAAACGCCAGATTCGTGGCTCTTCAAAGTCAAGCATTAGATGAAGATCGCATTACGTGGAAACATCATTACAGTACCCCGGAGGTGAGACGTACTGTGGTTTGATTTTAATTTTTACTTTAATTTCTATGTGAGTGTTTGTGATTATTATATTCGCACAACGTCAATAAGTTATATTTGTAACAGAGTCTAAGCAAATATCCTTTTGGACAATGTTTACTAAGCGTTTTTGTTTGTTTCTGTGTTTACACAGTCTGATCCACTTCTGTGGTCTCACTGCTTCGTTCACTCCGTGTTCGTGAATATTTCGTCTACTTCTGCTTCGATCTGTTTTGAAAACTTGTAAACACGGCTCTGGGTTTTGAGTTTCGTGGCTGTGTCCTATATATGGTCAAGTGGATGCACAGTGAGTAGGGGAACTAATAAAATTGCTCTATATATATTCTGCAATGTTTCTGGTTACCTGGCTCGATTAGCCCCACTAGGTTATTCCAGGTAATCAGCACCTTCACCTATAACTATAACTTTTTATATATATGCAACGTAACACACAAAAGGTAAATAAAGTACTTGTTGTTGTTGTTGTTGTTGTTTAAGCACTTTGGCAAAACGTTCAAACGCTTTGGGAAAACGTTCAAATGCTTTGGCAAAACGTTCAAATGCTATGGCAAAACGTTTAAACACTTTGGCAAAACGTTCAAACGCTTTGGGAAAACCGGCGTTCAAATGTTTTGGCAAAATGTTCAAATGCTATGGCAAAACGTTTAAACACTTTGGCAAAACGTTCAAACACTTTGGCAAAACGTTCACTGTTCTGGAAACAATATTGTGCACTTCATGGTGCAACCCCATCCTCAAGTAACCTGTAATGTTGTAAAACCCCAGCAATTCAACCACTGGCTGCTATTGGGGCTAGAAGTTTACCAACCAATATCATTAGTGTTGGCAGAAGTGCTGAGCCTCAAATAGTAAATTGGTAAAACGCCTGGATGCTGTAACCTTCCATAAAACTGGCATACAACCCACTCCCCTGTAGATAATATAATTATGCCCACTGAGTATAAGAATTGTATTGAAAGAAAGATATATTGTTATATTACATCAGTGCCTTACGTGTACATTGCTTTATTTCACAGTGGTGTGTCTATGGGTCGTGTGTGAGCAATACCACAATCCCAGAAAGGCGTGATGGAGGCTGGGGCAAATGGAGTGACTGGAGCGCATGTTCTCGGACATGCGGAATGGGGATTAGTACAATGGAGAGAAAATGTAATAAACCCAGGTAAAAAGACTACTTTAACTATGCAATTTACTCTTGCTTTCGATTGGCTAATAAACCGAGTAGGGTTTTGTAAAAACCAATAAAATTTTTTGTTTTGATGACGTAAAGTTGAAGTTGAAAGTTTCAAAAATGCCAGTTTCCATAGCAGATTTTTGCCAGCAACTTAACCTTGCTCTGTAATTTTGTTATTATGTTAGTATTAACTAGTTATACCTACCGGTACAGTACCAACGAGCAAATAGAAGCTTGCGCAATCACAACATTATCCATTATCTTTTCTCATTAATGTACCTTTTAATTCAAAATAATTTTAGAGAAGGTCTTGTTCCTTCCCATTTATGTATTGTAGTATTTACTCTTCATTACTCATTCTGTAATGGAATTTAGAACTCTTGCTATCAGCATTTCCTCTAATTGCGTCAAATCTTGTAGTTCTTTTGGTACTTGTGAGGGGATCATATTATTTCAGGATGAAAATTTTTTCGCATCATTTTTGTCAAGTAAACACCTTGAGCAGATATAAAGGAGTTTTCTTTTTTTCCTTTTGCTGATAATGGCCAAGCCTCATGGCAAACTTCGCAGTTATAAATTTTAAATTTATATTGAATTATGAAAGTCTTGCATGTTTTTATAGCCTATTTCTGTAAATGAATTGATCCATTCTTTGCACTATCAAATTGCGATACAAATGTTTCTTTGTTACCTTTGGATGCATGACTCATTATATATAATACGAAAAAATTCATTGCATGTAATGCTTTGAAGATGATTTCTTTAAAACTAAAAAAACACTGAGTTCGAGAAAGCAATCAACTGCACAAGAGAAATTCCCTACACTTGTCAAACAATAATTACGGAAATGATCTCTCACTTTTGACCCCTCGCGCGCACAAATACTTTCAGTGCTATCACATATGGCATACTCTTTCTCGTCCAAGACTTTAACATCTTCTCTATTTATGTTTCCATTCACTATGTGTGCTTCCTTGTTCGAAATTACGAAAGGATTAAAACTACCATTAGAAGGATAAGCCATGCGCCTTGACAAATATCTGCCCAGTTGAATCTGAAAACAACGACACTGATATTTTGACACAATCTCCTAAAATCAGACAAATCATGGTTGGTAGTATGATTGTGAAAAAATAACAACATAAACAATATAAACTATTTTATTTGAGCTCTTGTAAATTTTATATGTTCCACGTGTACCTTGCACTTTAGTTTGCACCACAACTCTGGTTTGAAAAACACGTGACAACGCGACAATGGAGAAATGTAATCTCGAATTCTAATATTTTGAGTGGTATACAATTTTCTTTTAATACTTGGCTCACCGGCCGTTTGAGTTTGTTTTTGACTAAATGTAGTGTTTTATCGTCTTTATCAGTTAGTTTGATTGCCCTATTGCTCGCTGGCGTTGTCAATTGGTTAACGATTTGACTGTTTTGCCACGCTGGCACGGTTTGGCACGCTGGCCGAGTTTGGCACGCTGGCCGAGTTTCGCACGCCGACCAGAACCAGTTGACAAATCTTGAGGTTCCCTGACCGATGGTTGCGCTTATTAGCTCGATCAATTTCCCAAAATGGTACTTAACTAAAGTACATCCACTTACCATAGCTTTCAGAACAAATAAAACTTAAAAAGCACGATAAAAGAACGTTTCTTAACTCGATAAACCCCTGCTTTCCACATCGCGGACGCCTCAGCCAGATGCGAATGCAGTTGAGCCAACTGACTCAGATATCCATGCTGCCGTGACGTTACAAGCTAAGGGTGACGCACTATGATTGGTCCATTCGGAGTTAACGCACCATGATTGGTCCATTGGAGGACATTACGTCATAAAATCTTACATTACTAACATCTCTCCGAATCACTCGAGATTTTTACTGCCTATATCAATACCTCGCACGGCTCTATAATGCTGCCGCCTCGCCACTCGTTGGCAATTAAACAATTGTTGGTTGCTCATGGCCAATATTTTGCAATTGATCTTCAGCTAAATTCTCATTTTCCGCTTGAGTGTTGCTTTGAAAAAACAAACTATTTTCCACGTGAATGTATGTATTGGGTTGTTGGCGAGGTGTTGGGCTTGTTTTGAGTTGTGTGTTGGATTTTCATGTTCGGCTTTCTGGATTTCTAAGTTTCTGAGAGTTTCACCCACCATAAATCATGGTAAAAATAATGGTAGTGATACAATATTCTTGAAATCAAATTAAACAACCCATTAAGGTAGAGTTAAACTGAAAGGCAACGGCGTTTTAAGTGGTAGCGACAGGTATGGCAGCAGAGATCTTCGAGATGGGACCGGAGACAGTTTTAAGCTTTAATAGACAGAAATACTTTATGGAGTTTACCTTTCGTCATGCAGGCACTGACCTTAAAGTGCTTATGCATCGAAACTTTAATTTTTTGCTTATTCAAATATGTATTTTTCAGACCATTTTGGCGTGTTTCCGTCTTGAAAAGATTGGTCAACGGAACTCATGTTCAATTTTGACACCAAACTGAGCTACTTTGACCAGAAAAGTCCCCCTCTTACGTCACAGCATTTGACATTCTATATTCTGTGAATTATTTTAATTATTTTTTTCTGATTGTCGATCACTATCTGTTTGTTTCTTGTGTCAATTTTTCAAATTGTCGTGTTTTTACGTTATTGGAAATTTATATTACAGCTAAAATGTCCTAAAAACAAACAAACTAGACGCCCTAGTAAGGCGTTCACTGGGCTACCTGTTGTTCCGGTAGCCTGGGTTATAAATTTTTGGATTCAAGATAGGGGT
>JAODFW020476159.1:0-11964 GCA_027575235.2 Palythoa mutuki | reverse complement strand
CATGTTTTGGGTTTCCTGTGTAAAGGTCATGCGCAGTACAGAGTGAGAGATCGAGCACATGGCACAAAGTTGAGTTTAGGATTAAAAGTGTTTTCCTTCAAATATTGTACTCTTACTGTTATCCCTGTCTCCACGGATACAACACTTAAAAAAAACGTGTACGTGACTATGATTGGAAAACCTAAAAAAAAACAAACAGAGGCAATACAGTCATGCATTCATTGCACTAAGCTTAACTTTTTACAAGTTCTAAGTAGCCCATCTCCGGTTTCTGTAATGTTAAGCGGATAACAGTCACTTTTACATCCGACTACAAGTAGGAGTACCGGTACAAGATTTTAAGAGCGCGCACGCATTTACCAGCAAACTCCGGTTGTCGAGAAGACAACTTTTGCCAGAAATCTCGTCCTCTCGACAACGAGTCAGCTTGTACAAGCACGTGTGCTTTTACTCGTGCACGGATCTAAAGGTCTTCATTGACTCCCCCTGGAAAGGACTCATTTTACCGACCTCGTAATTATGACAAAATCGAGTCAGCTTTGTCGGAAAGGAAAAACAAATGTTTTTAAAAAATGCTTGGCAAAGCTGAGAATTAAACTCGGTCACGAGAATTTTTACACTGTGCCACCCACGCCGACTTTTTTTTACGCGACCGGGCAATATTTTACAGTATATGATTATCAAAAGAAATTTCCGATATAAAACGGAAACATCCCACATCTGAAACGAGCTAGAAACTCGTTTCATCTTCATTGATGTCAACCTGACCGATTGCGTGCGTTATAGAGCGTCTTTTGTAGTTCATTTCCCTGCATGTAATAAGACTCCCTCTAAATGAGGATTATCGGTCGGGGGATCAGCTAAGGTCTTATTTGACATTTGCAGAAGTTTAGGGTTTTTAATTGGTGATTGATATGAGGTAGGAAAGAATATATTCAGGGACACACTTTTTTATAACTGAAGAACCAGTAAATTTTGCCGAGGCTCATTGTTCTTAGTTTTTTGGTTATTTCAGCCTCAATTTGTTCTTAATTTGTTCAGTGAGCGGTTTTTATTGAAGAAAAAACAACATAAAACAAGGTATTGGAAAATGAAACGCCTTGCGCCACACATGTATTGTACGGCTGAATTTAAAGGCGAACTACCTTCATTGTTTGTTGAGCGGTCTTTACAGTGAATCTTTTTATGTTCGCTAAATTTTAGTTACTTTTTCTATACGACAAAAATTTTCCTAGTTATCAAGCCTCAGCCTGAGCTTTTTCCTAAATTGTTCTTAAAGTTTTGAAAAATTTGGGTCTCGTTGTTCTTATGAATAAGTTGTTCTTATAAAAAAAAGTGTGATAACGCGATCACGTGATAAGCGAATTAACTTTTTCGTATCCTTTCCCAAAGAAACGCAACAAAAGCCAGGAGACACGAATCCTAAGAATCTAGATTCAGATTAATTTACTAGCTCTTCGCGAACAGACTCATTGGTTTCATAATCCATTTTTGAAACAAAAAATCCCATTTTGAAATTTGAATCCGGACTAGGATTTCTCCCAAAGCCAAAGGAAATGCATGCGGTCGTTTCGTTGAAGTTGCAATCAAAGAGCGAGGAATGTTAAGTTCATTTTTCGAATTTCTGTATTAAAAGTTTTCAAACCGTTTATTTTATATTTCTTTTGACTAACAGGAAAAATATATCTTGTTATGGTCTTTGGTTTCAAGAGTATGTCTTAATGGTTTCCTATCGCATCATAACGAAAACAATACAATTGTTTCGAAACACACTTGCTGACGTAAGTAAAAATACATGAAATTTAAAAAAAATTCATTTGACAACCGTCATTTTTTAAAGACTTTATGTACAGAATAGTTTTGGAATATTCTAACTTGTACTCCTTTAATGAAGAATTGTGTCCAAATTTAATGAACAAACATGCATTAAAACAAAATTTGATGATAAAAAACTTGTGTTACCAACAACATCCCCGAATGTGTTGGTCAGCGGTCATTACCATAGGTAATTTTTGATAATTGACCAATCACAATGGAAGAAAATTTTAATTGACCAATCAGAAGGAGTCTTTTATATATGGTATCTTATCCAAGGGAAGGCCGATCAAAACAGAGTTGAAAACACACAACAAATTTAGCAATGGTTTGACTTCCTTGATAGGTGAGAAAAAAAATTGTTGAAAGTCTGGAGCAGAAAAAAAATATGTCTACTCATCGTCGTTTTCAAATTCCACTTCATTCAAACGAAACGATGCAAATGATGAACGATCTTCGTTTAAAAAACGAGTTATGTGATGTCGTGTTGGTTGTGGACGGACGTCAGTACACAGCACATAGAGTTGTCTTGGCGGGCGCGAGTTCCTACTTACGAGCTATGTTTACCAATGGCATGTTAGAAAGCGGAATGAAGGATATAAAACTTCGAGGCATAGAAGCAAATGTAATGGAAGCATTATTGGAATTCATTTATACCGGAGTTGTAGAAGTGACAGTTGAAAACGTGCAGGCAATTTTGTCATCCGCGACGATGCTAAATTTGCACAGCCTTCGAAGTGTATGCTGTAATTTTCTTCAAACACACCTAGATGCTTCGAACTGTTTGGGAATAAGGGCGTTTGCTGACTTGTATTCGTGCTCGGATCTTGAATCTACGGCGTTTCGCTATTTATGTCAACATTTTCTAGATGTTGTTAAAAATGACGAATTCCTGCAACTGCCCCTAGATTCGCTTGCCGAACTTCTCAGCGAAGACCAAATACAAGTTCGGACTGAGGATCAGGTCTTCGAAGCTGTAGAGTGCTGGATCTCACATGACATCACTCGTCGCCAAGAAATGGCGGCTAAGGTATTGAGTCGCGTACGGCTACCACTGTTAAGCCTTGAGTTTTTAGAATCTCGTGTTTTCCCTTCTAAGATCATTAAAAACAACACCGATTGTCAATTGTTGCTAGCCAAAGTACTGAATGAATCCACCAAAAACTTACCGCAGTACATGTGTGTTGCACGTGCACAACCTCAAGCTATATACGTGATTGGTGGTCGAAATGGAGTTGATTGCCAGCTATCAAGTCTTGAACGCTATGATTCCTTGACAGATGAATGGGTTCTATTGGAAAGAATGAAACATGCTAGAACAGCTGTCGGCGCCTGTGCACTGAGAGGACTGCTGTATGTAGTGGGTGGGGAGTGCGCAGTTAGTGCACCACATGATGATACCATGTATGTACGTAGTGTTGAGTGTTATGATCCAGCGGTACAGCAATGGCTTTCTTTGGCAGACATTGCCATTCAAAGGTCTTTTGTTTCTGTTGTGGCACTAAATGATTACATATATGCAGTTGGTGGGGAAGACAGAACTTGCAGTTATAATTATGTTGAGCGTTATGATCCGAAAACTAACCATTGGAATACAGTGCAGTGTATGCGACGGAAGCGATCAGGAGCTGGTGTTGCTGTGTGTGATGGTATGAAGTAATTAAAACCATTAGCCGCTTTAAATTTTGACACTTGAGTTTTTTTTTAAATTTTTAATGCCATCTGCACTTATTTCTATGTTTACAGTCATCCAACCAACCCAGAATGTTTGAAATTTGCAAAAAAAACACCAAAAAGTAGAAACAGTTATTAATTGTATCAACCGTCGTGCTCGTGTATAAGTTGATACCAAGTCCATTTTTTGGTCCAAAATCAATGCTTTTTAAACCCTTTCAGCCCAGAGCAATTTATCAACATCTAACTTCTCCTTACCTAACTCATAACAAAACAGTATAACTTGTAATGAGAAAAAAGAAATTGATCAAGTGGAATAAACTGTAGAAGTTGAAAAGACAAATTCTCCCAAACTGCTTATACAGAAAGTATGTAGCTCAGTTGGGAGAATTTACCAACACGTCATTTGTCGTGCTTGGTGCTTAAAGGGTTAAAAGCTCGAAAACAATGGCACGATTAAAATTCCTCAAAATTTCTGAGATTGAACTCCATTTCAAAGCAGCATCAGCGGCGTTTTTGTTTTCAGACAAAAAAGTTTCACCTAAAATCGGCGCCAATTTTATTCATGTTCTATTGCTACGCTGCATGATATTGGACCGAGTCCAAGGTGATTTTTTTTGCTTCGCTATCTATTTGTTTTCCTTACTTTACTAACGTTGTTCAGTTACTGTGCTCACATAGTGGGTGGCTCCATCTGAATTGTTTTTCAATTGACAGTACAGGATTTAATGGAGCCGAAACCAATTGTAGAATTGCACACAGTTTAAGTATCATGCTGATGAACAGTAACTGTTTTGCCATTCATTTTCAGCGGCATATATAGTTTATGTCTGTTCAGATGTCATCTGGAGTTTATGTTTATGGTTTTTGTATCATGAGATTTTCTAACACAACAAAGAAATGAACCCTCTTTCTTATTGCGGAAACAAATAGTCGCATTTGTCCAATCTGGCAAGATTGGGCGTGTTCTTGCTTTAATATCATTTTCTCAGCTTTTTCAGATGCTCTGACGAAGGGCTAACGCTCGAAACGTCAGCTTTTACAAATTCCCATGGCGATTATAATTTGTTTATCTACATTACTTCAAGTTCGTAAAACTAGGCTGCCTCTGTCTTTCCTGTAACTTTCAAACAAGAAATTTTCATCAAATGAAAAATTTATTTTATTGGACAGTTACCTAAAATCGGTGCTAATTTTTATTCATGTTCTATAGCTAATATTGGACGGAGTCCAAGGTGATTTTTTTTACTTCGATATCTAGGGTTTACCTGAGCAGGTTTTTGTATCTCAATATTTTCTAATACACAAAGAAATGAACCCTCTCTCTTATTGCGGAAACAAATAGTCGCATTTGTAAACCGATTAAAGGGCTGGCAAGATTGGACGTGCTTGTAAAACTCGGCTGCATATATTTTGCATGCAATTCATAATAAATGCCATTTCTGACTTTTCTTTAACTTTCAAACAAGACATTTTCATTGTGAACCGAATAAAGGGCTGGCAAGATTGGACGTGTTCGTAAGACTCGGCTGCATTTATTACGGGCCTAGTATAATCGAGAAAGGTATTTTTGCACTGAAGAAGACAATAGGTGAAATAATTTTGGACGACTGAAAAACTCAACACCTTTATCGATTCCAATACAGAAGGAGATAACAGCTCCTTTACATACTGAAAACGGAGATTGTTGATGTAGCGACGAAGAGGTAAAAAGTTCATTTTAATATTTTACACACCGAAATTAAAAGCCAGACTAATCAGTAACACGAGCCAAAAGTCCAAGTAGTTTAAAATGTTTTTAACTCATCCACTACGCACCAAATATTTGAAGTAATGTAGATAAACAAATTGTATTCGTCTGTTCTATAAAGCTAGTTGTGAATGCGCCGTACACCACAACTTCATCTATTCTCCGACATTGTCGACTTCATCTATTCTCCACTTTTCGCTCCATTTCGTTCCCACATTTCGGCTTCTCAGGAGTACTGTATTTCTATAGAGGTCCTTGGCCAGGTATTTGGAGCACTAACGGAAAGTTGCCAAAGTTAGTTCCTCCTATCCGATGTAGATCTATAGCTTTTTAAACTTATTGCACAGTTCAAGCAAAAAACAAGCTTAATTTTTTTCCTTTTCGATTACGTTTTATGTATAAATTGTATCAAATTTCATCTGCTCCACGAAACTAGCTGTGCCGTTACCTTCTGTATAACTATGACTACGAGTACAGTTATTTATCCATTCCCCGCTCTTCATCCTAATGCCATTCCACCTATGGGTATGTGGGGCGCTCAGTACTATACTGTTGTATTTGTAGAGGGTCCTCGTTATAGTTGTACACATAAAGTATATATTTTCATATCCCTGAAAATATCCGAAGCTAGTGCCTCTAAGATCTATGCCTTTGATCTATACCTTTTATCCTTACCGTTGGTTGTTGGCAGCGTTTTAAGATTGTTGTACTCTGATTCTTGAAAGATGAAAAACAAGCATAGGTTTTTCCTTGGATTTGGGGGCTTTAATAATCAAAAACATTTTGTATAAGAATGCTTTAACTGTGGTCGGGACATTGGATTTTAATGGTAAAATTTTAAGCATTTTTCGTATTTGCTCATTTTTCTTTGTTTGGGGTAAGCTTTTTTGTATGTTTACAGAATTTTGTAAAGGAAAAAAATTGCTGTTTTGTTCATGCAGATATTTTACATTTTTTTTCTACCACGCGTTCATTTCCCATCTCATATATAATCCTAAAACATGTGCTAAGATGAAAGTGTTTTTGAAAAAAATAAATATTCTAAAATAAAGATTTTTGTAAAACCAATTTAATTTTCATAATTATGGTTTTGATACCAGCATTTGAGGAAAGATTAATTAGCAAGTTACTGTTCTATTCTAATTTTTGTTCATCTCGTATTGAATTCTGTTGGAACCGAACATGTGTTAAGATAAAAATGTTATAAAAAAATTGGAATATTCTAAGATAAAAATCTTTAAAACTCCAAATTAATTGAACAGATAGATAATTGTCCTTAAAAGCCTTGCAACCAGTAGGGTCTCACTCTTGATACATTCTTGATAAAAGATTAATGAAAAAGTCGCTGTACTATTCTAATTTCGTTTCAACGAGATTAGCTCAATGGCTAAAAATGAACAATTAAAAAGAACAGTATTAATTATATTCATTATATCTGCTAGACTACCAGGATATATAAAACGCTTTGCCAAGAAACCGCCGAATTTTCTAGACAACACGATGGCCAACTCCTCTGTTGCTGTTACTAACTCTTCAGAAGCGCTGTTCCGCTATCATTGTCCAAATATACACAAAGTTTTCCAGTGGAAACAAGAATATCTGACATCTTCTGTACTGACTTCCTCAATTGTAACCTCGGTGATAAATGCTTTTCTGCTGCTGGTGACGGTCATTTCGAATGGCCTTGTATTGCTGAGTGTTCTTCTCAACAAACGATTAAGACGTAGAAACTTTATGATTCTTCTAGCCTCAATGTCACTGACAGGTACATATTTTAAAGTTTACTGTTCAGTAAGTATAATTTTTAAACAATAGAAAAATATTTCCGTGTTTTAATTACCTGATAACATTTTTGTAATACTAATATATATGTTTCGTAGCCCACCCATTTAAGGTGGGACTTAACCTAAACATCTAATTCCTCCAAATGCCATTAATTTTGTAAATTATTATCATTTTAGTGAATATAGTCAACAATAGAGGCCAAAGAAAAGTTTGTTTATTTTACTGTGTCTCTTAGCAACCAAGTGGGGCCTAATTGTTTACATTATTAAGGGTTCACTTGAGAAAAAAAATCCTCCCATAAATTAAAGGAAAAACCTAGAAAATTGGCTGATATTAATGTTCATGTGGTGCTCTTTGTTTTGTACATAGAGTTTTACCTTAGTTCAAATCCTTGCAGAATAATGAATTTTTGAAAAATGACTTTAAAAAATTGACTGAATAAGTCAGATGCACAAACATTTCAATCGCTCGGGAAAAATAACTGCTAAAGATAGCAATGAGCTGTTTGGATTTTTCAAATCCACATGAAATATACTTCAAATCTAAGTTAGCAAATGTTGTGGTAAGCAATTCAATGTGGATGAAAATTTTATGAAAGATTCTACTTCAGCTAGATAGTAAGTTCGACATTAAAACATGCTATAATTTAAAAAATCTAAAATCACTCAATATCACATTTTAACGGCCAAAACCTGTGTAAATCTAAACTTAGCAAACCAAAATATACTGCAGTGAAAAAAATCCAAAACTGTTGCACTGTACAGACATGGGATGCAAAAAGTTTAGTGCATTATTCCATTTTTTTAAATAAATTTAAGAAAAGATAAACAGTCCGAAATCCCCCGCGCATTGCTCTATTTGGGGAATTAGCACTTTCAAACAACTCTTAATCTTTCATGCTCTGCAGTTACTTTTATAAAACGTCTCTAAACCTGGTCGTTTTAGTCTGCCTACAGCAGTCCGCCATTTTGCTGACATTTGGACGCATTGCATCATGGGAATTTTGTATGCTTTTCGTGCGGGAAAGTCAGACTACATACAATGTTTTCATTTTATATATAAGTCTCAGAGCAGATCTGCATTTGGACAAAATGTACAGCTGATTGCTTTTATCCTTCGATGAGAATTCTAAAAATTAGCATTGTGACCTGATGAGACTCGACACACCTGCTTCAGGGCCCTTTGTCCATGCATGGACAGAACTGTTGTTAGCGGTTAAGCAAAAACAACATTTTCTGTCCTATTCACAGTGAAAATGAACAGTTCTTGGTCACTGACAGGGTTTAAGTCTTCTACAACCTTTGATGAGCTCAGGCACCCGAAAGTGGTCAAAATATTGATCGAAAGAGCTAATTTTCTGAAAAAACAGAGCACTTTTAAAACGGCACCCTGGCGCTTCCTAAAGTAAAGCACATAATGACGGGATGTGTCACGTGATTATCAGGCATCACCTGTAATGATGTCATGCTCTGCCCAGCTCCCCTCATTTTGGTTCCAGTGATATAGTCACTTTTCAATAACCCCCTTCCCCCCTGGTTTGGACCAAAAAATAATTCTTTTTTTTAGGTTAAGTTCCCCTTTAAGGCTGCTCATTTTGTTCTTTTTGAGCACGTTCTACGGCAGGCGGTATGACTGACAATACCATTTGTGAACTTTCTGTCTCGAAAAGGTTTGAAGGCTAGCAAGGTTTATTCCTTCACTAACCTTTTTCTTGATCGTTACCACGTCCGGAGAGACCACCTGCATTGCTTGTTGCATAATTACGCAAACATCATTAATGGCGTGGGCGGGAACATTGACAGCCACCCCTGGTCAGGGGTAAACACTATTGCAAAAATTGTTTTTTTAATCGGTAGAAAACATTAATTCTTGGTAAAATAAAACTAGGAAAGATGTGCGTAGTATTGTATATAAATGATTTAGTGTCCGTGGCGAAAAAACGATGATACATGAATTTTCTTTCACTTAGGTTAATTGCCCCTTAGAATTGTTTGCATGCGGGAGAGAAGTAAAAAAAAAATATCTTGTAGGCTAGTAGGCTCTAATTCAGTTATTTTGTGTTAGGACGGCTGTACTGCAACATGAAAATTGTTTTGTGAGAAAGATAACCAACAGTAAAATTGCCAAAATTACAACAATATATAAGTTGGTTGAAAGCTAGCAAGTAAATATATTTGTGGTGTCAACGCCAGTCCAGTGAAAACTCGTGTAAACAAAATATTTGAGTTTATCTGCCTATATCTTTGCTATAATAACATATAATCATCGCCTATAATTAACTCATATTGAAATTTGCCTACTTTTTTGGTAATCTATCCAGTGACTATAGATGTAAAACTTCAGTTAACTTGTAAATGCAAAACGGAGTATATAAGTTCAAGATATTAATTTGAGAAGTTTTACATCCAAGACGGGCACTGATCGCAATCGTATCAATCATTTGTGGTTTTTCAGCTGTTTTGGCCATAAATAGGGTATCAGTTTTAGTCATTTGCTTCAATTTTGGCAATAAATAGGTTATCAATTTCTGCACTCTAGCCTTAAATTCGTTATTTTAGAATAAGTTACTTCTTTCTTTTTTCGGTCATATCATTAATAGGGTGGAAAGATCGACTATTTTGGTCATAAATAGGGTAAGAGTTTCGGGAAGGGGGCCGCACACCCCTTCCCAATTTTTTGGGAGTACCCCCCCCTCCCCCGGGTATACCGCTGCTGCAATCAGTTGACTTCGTCCGACGCCAGCAGGAACAGTAAAACTTGACGATCGTCGCGACAACTTCATAACTGAGGAAATAAACCATTGTTACGGCATTTTCTCTAAAGTTTTACTTTTTAGGTCAGAATCAACGAAATGATCGATTGATTTGGAAATCATAGCAAAGATCTAACTTTTCAAACTGACACGAGAAAAGTTATATTCAAGTTTCGTGCAAGCAACGTAAAACATAAAATAGCTCAGTATGGATCAAATACCAGTGCTCAAATTGTAAGAATAAACTGATATGATAAGCAACTTAGGGAACAATTTTAAAGAGAATTTAAAAAAAAAAATACATGTTTCGATTTTGTGAAAATAAAGACAAAATACACCGCGCTTAAAAGACGCGTTTTGCATAGCCTCGATTTCATACAGGTATATTTTACTTGTCAATGTTACACAAAAACTCCTAATTTTCAGTACTTTCTCCAACTAGGATTTTTAGGACTCTTTGATATATTTTAGAGGACGACTTTCCGGGCCTAAAACCGTTGAAAAGTTTTCCTTTGCAATTAGTGGTAGGTTGAATCATATTTTTTTCACAGATTGACTGGACTAATAGGCTACTAAGCCTTAGAGTTTGCAAGATGGCAGGTCTTTTCTGTCGATTAATGCAGCTAGCAAATATTTCTGAAAATTTTGATAACGAATAATGAGCTAAGTGCAACATAAAAGCCGCAATCCTGATGAATCTTATAGGTCAGATTGGCATAGCAGTTATCTCTAGCAACTCTTAGTTCTGCTATAAGTATCAGCTCCCAGCTCTGCATGTACAGTTGTCAGCTGTACACTGAGATTTGTCAGGGCTCAGCACTAACGGTAGCCAATTGCAACTAGCCACAGACTAGTAGAAATTAAGTTTGGCTCAGTAATAAGTTTTCAATTTCAACTAGCCACTTTGGCTAGTAAACAAAATGAAATTGAACAAACTAGTTTCTGTCTTTCTCAAGGAAGACATCTCAGGCAGTGTTTCTATGGTATCAGATCCAGATTCATTCTGGTACGAGTTCGTCCCGGTTCCATACAAATCGCTGCATTTGTTTACATGATACTTCAAAATTTTTCATACCAGATTGACTCATTCTGGAATGAACTCATCCTGGTTCTCGCACCAGATCGAAATCTTCAATCCAGAATGAAATCCGACCGCAATTCGTCCAGGATCATGTAAAGAGTGTACGAGCTCATACCAGTACAAAATTGGCTGCAAAGCCAGACTGTCAATGGACTGATATGAGTAGAGTGTGTGCACTACACTTTTAAAAGTTTGTTACACTACCAAGCTTGTTGATGTTGCTTCATTCCGGTACGAGTTCATTTTAAACTTTTTCATATGAACACATAACTGAATTTATTTTTGTTCCGGAATGAATCTCAATCCAGTATCATGTAAACACCGCCTTAGAATTTCGTAACTGACGTATCATAACACCAGGCAAGTGCTATTCAGCTGGTATACAATTAAACATTGTTTACTTTAAGTTGTACAGCACCTAAATGGATTACTGAACATGTTATGATGTTGAAAGACAAAATTGAAAACCCTTCCTTATTTTTGGACCTTTGCAAAAGGTCAATAAAGTTTTTAAGGTTTTGTTAAAATTTAGATACCAGCAGTTTATTACTTGATCCTTTCTGTGTTTTGATTCACTCATTCATTATAATTAGCACTTAGCACTAGCTACTTTTGAGTAACAGCATGTTTAAACATTCTGAGTAAAATAAAGCTATCTAAGTTCTATATACACTCACCTCTCCATTCTCAAATGGGGGCACATCTGATACTTTTGTGTTACAGATAACTGAGTCATCTCGTATCTCAGGAAGATGCTGGCTTAGCCCAAAGTACAAACTACAATCATTAGGGCTTGGCGCAAAATATTCCCATGGAGTGAAAGTATTTCCTCCATCAACTGACCTCTCAAGCGCCCAAACCTTTGGTCTTGGAGCATTGCCAGTCTTGACAATAACATAAGCAACTTGGTATTCCTGGAAAGAAATACATGTACAGCTTTACAAGGGCAATTAGGTTTGCCTTACAGGCAAGTTTCTGTTTACATTTTTTTGCCTCATTAGCATATACGCACTCTTCTTTCTAATTCAGATACAAAAACAAAGCTTCTGAATAATGAAATGGTTCTGCAAGACAAACTCTCTCTGAAAATATGAGATCGATATGCTG
>JAODFW020475162.1:0-11965 GCA_027575235.2 Palythoa mutuki | reverse complement strand
GTACAGCCCTCTGGGCCCATTACCTCAAAACCCAGTTAGTTTTAACCCAGGGCTAAGTATTTAATCTACAGTCCTGTTTTCTACTTCGAGTACTCCGCCAGCTGGAACCTTTCTTTTATCAATAGGAAATGTTGTATTGCGGCTAGTAATAGCATAACTGATTATTGTTAATTTATCTAAAAAATAACTACAAAGAAGGATTAACGAAATCTTGAGCAATTGAGCACATTCTAACGAGAAACCGAGCAAGCGAGCACCCATGTAATTTTTGAGACCAATTCGAGCAAAGTTCAAATTGTGCAAGCACTTTTAAATTGAATGGGGCCATTCGATACCCCTCACCTTGATGCTTTTGTTTGTCGGCAGTGGAGCATAATTCGAAACCTATCGTTTGAATGCCACTTTTGCTAAATTTATCGATGCTAATAAGAACTAGAAGAAAGAACATTGAACTCAACAGCTCTTGTACGACTTCCGCAGTTTTTTTTATCGTACAGCGGTTTTCTTTACGAAAATACATGGCAATGAGGCTGTCGAGTAACTCTTGAGTTTTGGCCCAACAGCCTCGTTTCGGTGTATTTTTCAAGCAGAATCCGCTGTACCGGAACTGGCATAAAAACAATTACGTACCAGAGACTGATGTAAGAGTCTTGACGGCGCGTGCGTGATCAAGACCTTCTATTTTCTGTAAAAAAACATAATACAGTTGTCTTAATAATTATTATGATTTGTACCGCGGTTACATGCAATTGAGATAGAACGATAAAATTTGTTCATTTGCGCTAGATTTGGCGCATGATAGGTTCGACGTTTCAAACGGACCAAACTCATTCATCGCCAAGATTATTATGTGTTAATAATTAAGACGTTATAATATGACCTTCGCGGTTATGAAGGCAATTTAAGTAATGGCGAAAGAGAAGCATGAAAACCCGTTGAAGCCTGAATTTATTTCTTGAATAGTTATTGAATTGTTGGGAAACAGCGCTATATAAATTTGGTATTATTATTATAATTAATTAATTAATTATGGTCACGTGACCAAGTACTGCAAAGGTCCCATTGCGTTATATGCAGAAAGTCTTACAATATCTGATGTAGACACCAGATTACTGGTAACTGGTTACTGGACATTAAAACACTCTGGCATATTCTCACGTGTCAAAAAGTAATTAAAGCGTTTCAATTTTTCAAAGTTATAGAAACAAGAGATCGTTTGCACCCAACTAATAGTTCACTCATTCTTTCTATTCTAATGGAAACGTTTCTTAGTTTAACGTACTGGCAAAACTCTCATGTGAGGTGCTTAGAAAATTAGATGGTTTTAATTCTTGCCCAGTTTTGTTTTGGACTCTCATGATTAGATGAATCGTTGTAGTACAAATGAAAAATTGTGTTAATTCTTTCTTACAAAAACATGTTTTGCATGATTTATGTCCTCTCAGTATAAAAATCTTCAATTTACGAAAAGGTCAAGCATGGGTCGCTTGCAATAAACTGAGTCACATAAGGAAATCAGACATTGCAAAGTCAACTAACATGAATTTTTTCAGGGCCTGTGTTGAAATTATTTTACTCTATGGAGCCGAAACCTGGACTTTCAACAAAGAGCTCGAAAAACATCTTGACGGCACATACACCAGATTACTCATGCGTGTACAGAACCTCTCCTGGAAGAACCATCCATTAAAAGCTGACATTTACGGAGACCTTTCATCGATCTCTGTAATCTTAGCCCAAAAATGAGCAAGATTTGCAGGCCACTGCCTCCGTGCTAAAGATCAAGTGATATCAGATGTGATTTTATGGAAACTACCCTGCCTCTAACCTACCCAGACACCCTGGTTAGGGACACGGGCCTTACTCGGGATGAGCTTGCCCAGGCAATGGCAAACAAAGCCCTGTGGAGTGAAGTTTCAGTCGAGACAATTGGCACTTGTAACTTATATATCTGCTTCTTCGAATCATTACTTAAAAACTTGAAACACGTTTTCCAGTCTCTTACCCTATCGTTTACTGCAACTATTACATCTCCGACCTTGAGACCTCCGATTCTGTTAAACAAATTATAAGTTTATGCTCAAAAGTTATAAAATCAACTGACCGAAGTAAGTTAATCTGCAAGGAGCTTAACTTCATATAAATAATTTCTAAAAAAAGACACAAGTCCGTGTTTGAACAATTTCAAAATCTCTTCGAGGAAACTTTAACTTCACTAGCAAAAAAATCTCTAGTTTTCGTTCCTTAAAGAACGATAACCTGCCGTAAAACAGGTAAAATGTAGAGTTTAAACTCATAAGATGTAGTTGAGAAGATAGCAGTAGCTTAGAACTCAACGGTTTTAAAAATTTAACATCGATATTAGACGAAAGACTAAAAAAAATGCAGAAAACTGACACTATTAGGAGACAATAGAAGTATATTAAAACAAAAAAGTATCCCACTTCAAAAATAGGAAGTTCTTGAGTCACGTTGAATAGATGATACAGTCTTGATGATAGGGAGAAAAACGCTGTGTTTGGGTAAGCTTCAAATGTAATTGAAAAAAACGTTCAATGGTTCTTAAGTTTTCAAATCTAAAGTAAGATATTTTATTATATGAACTTGCAATTTCCTGCATTCTGATTGGTTCACGCGCGGTTAATAATCTCTTATCATGGCCTCGAATTTGCGAAGAGAAAAATAAAGACTTTTATGGTGTTTTTAATGACCCGCGTGAGTCCTACAAAATCTCTGCCTGATAACGTGGCCTGAAACGAGTGCAACATGCATAGACTTAAATCTCAACTTTCTGTAGACCTCACCTTTCCGTGAGTCCACCAGGCTCAATGTAAGAGATGAAAACTGGCGAGTAATACCAGTGTACCAACCATTCCTCGTTTTTGCCTTTCCTTTTCAGCCCACCCTTGATCTTGAAACCAAAGCTTTCACCCGACTCCTTTAGGAAAGAAACAGAGTTACAACATTTGAAACAAAAAAATTGTCTACACCCATTCCCATGGCCATTTCTAGTTTGTGTGACCAATAGAATTACGAGGGATGCTAATCTAGTCTGTCTGGCCAATAGAGTTACGAGGGATGCCAAATCTGAATTGAGTGGCAAATAGAGTTACGAGAGATGCCAAATCTAAATTGAGTGGCCAACAAAGTTACGAAAGATGCCAAATTGAATTTGAGTGGTCGACAGAGTTACCAGGGATGCCAAATCTAATTACTCTAGATAATTTGTGTGGCCAATAGAGCTACAATTCGTCAGAACTACAACAAAAGATCATATCCGTGACCGTGCACTTAATTTGAAACAATTTGAACTCTTTAAGCCCTAACACGACAAACGACGTGTTGGTAAATTCTCCCAACAGAGCTCCATACTTTCTATATAAGCAGTCTGAGAGAATTTGGCTTTTCAACTTTAACAGTTTATTCCACTTGATCAATTCCTTACTTCTCATTACTAGTTATATTGTTTCGTTTAGGTTATGTAAGGAGAAGTTGGATGTTGATAAATTACCTGGGGCTGAAAGGCTCAAAAAGCAGCCCTATAATTTTCTTTAAAGTTTGTCAAGTTTCAAAACCAGCAGTCATCTCTACTAACTATGGATCAGAGGATAAACATGTAAAAGCATGCAACTTATTTGGGACGCATACTACTGCTATTTAAAAATAAAAACACGAGCTCGCAGTTTTAGGCAATTGCTGATAGAAATTAAGAGCGAGTCATACGTTAGAAAGTCGTACTACGTTAGAAAGTCATACGAATTAGTAGGTCATACTACGTTAGTAAGTCGTACTACGTTAGGAAATCATACTACGTTAGCAAGTCATATTAGTTAGCAAGTCGTATTAGTTAGCAAGTCATACTACGTTAGCAAGTCATATTAGTTAGCAAGTCATATTAGTTAGCAAGTCATATTAGTTAGCAAGTCATACTACGTTAGCAAGTCATATTAGTTAGCAAGTCATACTACGTTAGCAAGTCATATTAGTTAGCAAGTCATACTACGTTAGGAAGTCATATTAGTTAGCAAGTCATATTAGTTAGCAAGTCATGCTACGTTAGCGAGTCATATTAGTTAGCAAGTCATAGTACGTTAGGAAGTCATATTAGTTAGCAAGTCATACTACGTTAGGAAGTCGTACTGAGTTAGCAAGTCATGCTACGTTAGGAAGTCGTACTGATTAAGCAAGTCATACTACGTTAGAAAGTTATATTAGTTAGCAGGTCATACTACGTTAGTAAGTTATATTAGTTAGCAGGTCATGCTACGTTAGGAAGTCGTATCGAGTTAGCAAGTCTTACTATACGTTAGTAAGTCATACTACGTTAGGAAGTCATACTACGTTAGGAAGTCGTTCTGAGTTAGCAAGCCATACTACGTTAGGAAGTTGTATACTGTGTTAGTAAGTCATACTAGGTTAGGAAGTTGTATACTGTGTTAGCAAGTCATACTATGTTAGGAAGTTGTATACTGTGTTAGCAAGTCATACTACGTTAGGAAGTCGTACTGTGTTAGCAAGTCATACTACGTTAGGACGTCCAACTGAGTTAGCAAGTCATACTACGTTAGGAAGTCGTATTGAGTTTGCAAGTCGTACTACGTTAGTAAGTCATACTACGTTAGGAAGTCCTACTGCGTTAGGAAGTCGTACTGCTAGTTAGTACGTCATACTGCTCGTGAGAATAATACTGATCGTTATCGTCGTTCGGAACTCTTATTGCTCGTAATGAAATAGTTGTCGCAGCTGTCTTCGCTAAATAACAACCAAAACTGGGAATATTGTTCGAGGAATTTCTTACAGGTTACAACAAAAGTAACACTGTTAAGTCTAGAGCAACACTGCATGTCTTGGCCCGAAAAAGAGTCGCGCAAAAATTTACCAAATTTGTTCATATTTGTTTGTTGTGGTCAGATTATAATTAGCATTTCCGTCAGTGAACGTAAGTTAATTATAGTTAATTGGTTTTTTCTCACTGTAATTTACTAGAGACGTAAAGCAGTATAAACGAAGAACTTTCGGCGAATCAGTACAGAAAGGTAGATTTTGGTGCTTTAAAAAGCTTTTGGTTATAATAAATAAAAATAAAACGTAAAATAATATAAAATAAAGATGATTGCTCCAGCAAAATTGAACACAGACTGTTTAATTTCATAATGTGACCGCTGAAGAAAGGAAAATACTTTACGTCCGTATATTTAAGATCGTCCTCATCTGTTGGTAGTACAAATTACATTACCAATTCAATTGACGTTTTTACAGTTAAAATATAATTTAATTTGAATCTGAAAGTTCGGGTTGTCAGGCACACCCAATACTTTAAACTTGAACCACTTCGACTATTACTAACAGATCGTACAGAAACAAGATTGTGATAAGCTAGGGGCCCACTACTGTGTATCGACTCTTATTTTATTCTTAGTCTATTATAACTATTCTACTTTATATACCACAACTACAACAGAAAAACTCGGTTTTATCTGTCAGAAAGGTAAGTCGCTGCCTCTGGTAAATTTAACTTCTTATTTTGATGACTTGTGCGTGAACTAACAGAAATTTACCTTCAGCCAATATTCGATCAAGGAAACTACCGTAGTGATCGAACCAGACCGAACTTAAACATTTTTCTTACCCCAGAAATGTTTCAGAAGAACCGTAAAATTGCGTAAAGATTTGAAAAGTTTCATTGAAAAACAATTTATCGAATAAATCACATTACAGAAAGCATTGCTTGTATGTTCGAAATTTCAAGTTTGTTACAAGGTTCAAAGAGAAACATGATTCGTTTCTTCGCGCATCCATTCCTTAATGTAACGTACGTTGAGTAAAGTAAGTTTAAGTAAGTCAATTGGAAAATTTCTTTTGCTGCTATCTTCTCATTTTAATGGAAAACTAGCGACGATATCAAAAGATTAACGTAAAATGAACTTAGAAACTAGATGGGTTTTATTTCAGTTTGTTTGTTTCAAATGTGTTAATTTGTCAACGCAGAAGGTTGAATGAAGGCTGCTTTAAAATAAATACACCACACATTTAATTTTTCAGTGAAGAGAGATCTCTAATATTTCGTTAAGCTTGTTTTCTTAGTTTCCCAAAGATGCGCGTTAGTTGCTAACGTGTAAGAAAGTATATCAATAAACTTACTTGTTGAATTGACGGCTTTGTGTTTGTAAGTTTTATTCCCGGCGAACATATATTAAACTCGGCCAGGATACACGAGGCAAAAATTACGTACCGCGCCAACGTGTTGAATTGATAGCTTTGTGTTAGAAACTAAAACCCAAATTTTAACAAATAGGCGAGTTTTTTCTCAACAAAAATAAACTAAAGGGCCTCAGGCCAAGTTTCGTCAGACAAAAAGAAAACCAATCAAAAATAGTCACACTTAAACGAAAGTCAAGCATAAATGCAGTACCTCAATTATTTATTGATTTAAGAGCTGTTTCATTTGCTCCATTTATAGCGACAAAGATTCAGTCATTCAAGCTTGTTTCCATTTTTCAGGTTAAATTTGTTTGAAAAATCATGGAATGGTCAAAACACAAAGCCGATGAAAAAGACAACGAAAAATCGCCAGGCAGGATGCGAGGAGGTAGAAGTAATTGCCTTGGAAAACTGCAGTCCGGGCTCGCGTCTGTTTCACGCCCAAGTTTGCTTTCTGTAATCCAACATAAGAACGAAGAAGAAATGAACAAGATAACAACCGACTTGTCTGGCGTCAATTTGATGAAGAATAAAGATGCAATGTTGGGTGACGGTCACCGGTCTCTTGGTAATTTGAATCATTCCTTTTCGGGTAATAACAAGACCACAAGGACCAAAGTTACGAAATACGATTACAGCTATCACACAGGATTTGGCAGTGACATGGACTTTGCTAGTTTTGCAGAGAAGCAGAAATCTGAACCAAAACTAAAAAAGAAAAAAACAGTATTATATTTTCCCGAAAGCTCCAGTCGCGCTAGAACAAACTCCTTCTATGAAAGCTGGAAGGAAACGGAATATATTAACTCCAATATATATTCTGATTCCAATGTATCTTCAAAAAGCAGATCGCCACTGACACAAACTTGTGGAATCGAGTCCACTGTAAACAAAACAGAACAAAACCTGACTCCAGTCTCCGTGGTAGATGGAACAATTCCTCTGCCATTAATCTCCAGGTTTGAAGAAACAATATTGCTGGAATCGACATCAAGAACAGCTGAGAAGAGCATGTTTCCATTAGTGGATACATCCAACAAAGACGAAAACAGCATGATTCCTTCAGCGGTAGCGCCTAAAACTGCACAAAACATCTATTCACCAGAATGGACATCTGCTATGGTAAAGGAGAGTATCATACCATCATCACCACCATCGCAAAAAGTACAGAACATATTTCCCCGGGAGTGGAAACCCACTACAACAGAGAAGGGCATAATGCCACCAGCTACGTCATCCAGATCTGTAGAGAAATGGACGTCAGTTACGACAAAGAACATTCTACCTTCAGCGTCAACATCCAACGTTGCACAGAACATGCTTCCACCAGAGTGGACATCCACTACGACTGAGAAACGAAAAACACCACCAGGTGCAACATCCAGAATTGCAGAAGAGGGCACATTTCCAAGAGAGTGGACCTCCGCAACGTCAAAGAGGAACATAATGCCAACACTTGCAACATCCAAAACTTCACAGAGCATATTTCTACCAGCCTGGACATCCATGGATGAGATAGAAACAATTAAAAAGGTTTCCGTGCAGGTGCAGCCCCACCGACAACTTGGTAATCTTCATGCAAGTGACAATTTTCATCCAAAGTACTCGTACAGAATGAACGAACAGCAAGGTTATGCGTGTCAATGGAAAACATGCCAAGAAACCATGACATCTGGAAAAGACCTGTTACACCACATAATACAGGTAAGATCCATATCCAAAAATACACTAAGCGTCAAGAATTAAATGCGGGTGTAAGCGTCATTAAGAACTGTAAGCATACAGCAGTACTTAACAGTTATTGATAAAACCTTTTGTGTATACAGGTAAATGCATTGATAAAAACATAGTTATTCTGAATAAAAATGACGGACTCAAGCTTACACAGGAATACCCACACCAAACTTTAAAAGACAAAAATGATTTCTTATAAATTCTTTTTTGATTCCCTTTTCAGAACCATTTGCAGAAAAACGACGATCGCGGTGACACATCTGCTATTCAGCCTGTGTGTCACTGGAGAGGGTGTACAAATGATACGAAAGAAGAAAACAAGAAAGTATATCGGACCCTTGGTGGCCTACGATCACACATTAAAAGGCATTGCCAAGAAACCGAAAAGGTACGCGTCTAATTATATGCAAAAACTATGTGCAAAGTTCTGCACGAATAACTCCTACGAATAAATACGTTATTTACCACTGTAAAATTAAAAGATGAGATAATAACTATAAGTGACATTTTAAAAAGAACTTGCATTCACGAACTGTAAGTGATTTTAGGCAAATCCCGAAGGCGTCTTTGTCCACGAAGTTGGAAGTATGTCTGCAATTGAAGTTTACTTTTGCTGGCCAGCACTGACATGCCATCGGTATTATTGTCATCAATGTATTTATTATTCTGTTTCGAGGGAAATGTAGGAAGGTGTTCAAAGCCAACGTTTTCACTGTGTTAATTAACAATTATTCCACTGACACACGCGCGTTCGATATGAGGTGATAGATAGCGGACGAGGCGCGAAGCGTCGTTTTGGCTGTTTTCACCTCATATCCAACAAGACGTGAGTGGAACAATTGTTTCAACCACTAGAAATCTAAGTCAAAAAGATTTTTTTAAACTTTTACTCTAGCGAAGTTGTCATTTATACCAGAATCTACACTCGAGTAATTTGGCGGGCTTTTTGACCCACGGAGCGACACACGTCAAAATTTTCGCGCCTTTCAAAAAGTTTGAAGTTTGGGTTTCTTGTGTACAACCGCAGCACTTTGCAACGTTTTTGTTTGGTTTTTCTGTTTGATTTTTTGAAATGGAATTGAAGCCTTTGCAGGATTTACTGAATACCGGATTTACAATTATTGAAAATGGTTTGTTTTGCGGTGATGAATACAGGAATCGAAAAATTGCAATATCGGTTCCCGGCTTTCATTGACAAAACGGCGATGTTTATTTAATCGAGCGACCTTATTGTCTTGTCAACGTGTGAAAACACTTCAGTTACGGGTTGAGTTATTCTATTTCTTCATTGAATTACTGAGCTTGCTTCCCGAGGGGCTGCCAAGTAATTCTAAAACAAGGTAGGATGTTAAATTTTCTTTTACGGTTCGAGTTTCAGCTTTAACAAATTTCATTGAATGTTTCACTATTTGCTACTAAAAATTATTCTGTTCGAATTCGCTTTATTCGCTTCAAAACAATTCCGTTCAATTTATTGTAACGCTTTTGGTTATTCTAATTCAGGAATCTTTAAACAGGTTTTATTTCAGCTCGAGCTATTTCGTATTTTCTGGCATGAATCATTCTGAAAACTTGCAAACACCACCCTGGTATTGGAGTTCGTGGCTGCTTTCACCTCAAATCCTTCAATACGAGAGTGAAATAATTGTTTAGTAAATTTCTAAAATTCATTTCTGAACGATTGAATACTTAGAAATCATAGACAAATTTTATTGAATTCAACTTTTACATAAAGACCGGAAAATGAATTTTCCATATAAGCCCATTTGGTATAATTATGAGCTGATAACCGAGATTGAATGAACCAATCAGAACGCTTGAAACGTAATATTTGAGGTTGAAAATTTAATAATAAAACTTATCTTTTTCAATTGTCAATTATTTAGCAGAATGAACAACCAGTAGGGCTCCGAGGCTTCTGTGCTAGGCTGCTTGGGAGTTTCAGATTCTCCGCCAAGTTCCCAGAGAAACAAAGGAAGAAATAGATTTCGACTGACATCATTGAAGGCTGTACATATATCGAAGCAACCAACTGTAGTCAGTTAGCGTTTGAGCGCAAACACTTCAAGTAGATTCATTTTACAGGATTTTCACTTCTTGAGTGGCAATAAAGTTCAAGAACGTCTCCAAGAGGTTTTAAGTATTTAGGCTTTTAGAAGTATCCTGTATCTTGTAGTATTGCATGTATCACATGTACCATTTCTTTGCGCAAAGTTTATATATATGTAGAAAATAAATGCGTTCGTTATATTTCATGCTACGTGAAGTCACATGTCAAAGAAAAACCAATCAGCAACAAGATGAAAAGTTCGGAAATGTGCATGCAGTGATCTCAAGACTGGTACTTTACTCCTATTCATTACTTTAGAGTGTTCCTACATCTAAAAATTTAATAAAAATTCATGTGATACATGCAATATTTTAACAGTTCACATCTTAGAAGACGCTTTGGGCAGGCTTTATCCACTTGATGTTTGAATTAAAATACTCACTCCTGCGCTCATGCCTTGCAAGTTAGTGAGATATTCTTTCAGAAGCTCGTAACACTAAGCTTCTAGTTGTATATAATTTTACTATAGTGTAACTTTGACTTTAGTTTAATATTTAGATGAAGAACCAACTTTATCATTATTATTACATTAATTCTTTATCATTAATTATTACTGTATTATTACCGAGGTAAACAGAAAAATTTTTGAAATCATTCCTATTTTGTCTATTAGCATACTGTAATTGGATGATGTTAAGAAACAACGTTGCTTCAGTAATCAGTCTTAAGGAAGTTAATCCTTTAGGAAAACCAACTTAATTCATTGTTGCATGAGGAAATCTAGATTTTAGCCCGCGTTGTACTTAGTACTCAACATTTCTATAAAAAGCTAATTATATAAACGTAAAAGAATAGTAAAAACAAGATAGATTCTAAAAATATACATTTCTGATAGTAGTTCTTTAGATGTGCTACGTAAAAGATTTAATAATTTATATTTCTCGCCTATAAAGGATTTAGAGCAAGAGCGATGTTTGAAAATTTGTAAATGTTTCTTACAAAGTGGTGAAAATAAATGTTTTATTTGCTCTTGTAAATGTGATAACTAAAAGAACATCTGAAAAAACAAGTACAATCATTCTCTTTATCTCCATTTGTTCTGGGAACAACTGAACAGAACCGCTAACTATATTCCATTTTTTCCAACAAAGCAATCGCGATATTCACATGAGGACGACTCGTTAGTTGAGAACTTTTGTATGTTTTTACTTTACTTTTGCCGTTTTAAGTGTTTTGGGTGCGTATCAATGACGCGATACGTAAGAGAGATCAATGAAAAAACAGTGAGAAAGAATGAAAACTGTAAAATTAATTATGGGGTTTTTCGTGGAGTGCCCCTAAGCTTTTGCAAAACTCGCGAATCAATTAGCAGAGGTGCTGGGGTTCGGCGCTTTTTACACTTTTGGGGAAATTGTTCTACATGTTGATTCTTCTTCCATTCTATTTTTCTTCTTCATTACCATTTACTCATCTGACTATGAAACATTGATTTTTTTATTTTGAGAGACATTGACAGATGGTAAACTAATGGATATTGCGTAGATTACCTAACCCAAGGCACTTTATTTTGTTTTTAGGTGATGGAATGGGGATAGTTTTACTAACCCTTGCCTTGGGGTAGCGTATTCTACATAGTATCCTCAAATGAATTATTTTTAAACAGTTGTCAGAAAAAATTGGTATTTGCCCTGAGCCCGCGGGAATCGAACCCACGTCTCCCTGTATTCTAGTCACGAGTGTTAACCACTATACACCATCAGGGACCACCGCGCTGGCAACGTAGCACTTTCATGATTAGATGAGTTGGTTAACGCGTGAGTATTCCCGGGGTCCAATTTTCTTCTGAAATGCAAGTGTGGCCTAGTACTACTGGAGTGTGTTTCGCCTTCGACATAAGGCTCAGATCAACTGAATAATACCAAATGTCAGGCATATGTGAAACAACAAGCGGCTCAGCCCAAGCCTATATACAAACATATA
>JAODFW020474142.1:0-11966 GCA_027575235.2 Palythoa mutuki | reverse complement strand
CAAGGGATTGACCCTCGGGACGACGGGACAATCCCGCGGGTCGACGTTAAGATACCTCTGGACGGTACTGTAGTTGTAAATTTCCTGAACTGTTACTTAACTATGAAAATTTTGCAAATTAAATTCTTTGATATGGAACTCTCCAACAGTTTCCTACAGAGGTATACAGTTGTTATAAAAAAATTGATATTACACCATACCAGAAAGGTTGAATTTTTACATTGACTTGAACAATGTCATAGAGCCAAGCTATCACTCATTACATCAATAAGGAAGTATAGCACATCAGCAATTAGGTTTGTTTAAAATTGCTTTATAGCACAAATTAATGCATTTGATAAAACTCTGTACATGCATGACTTATAAAGGATTTATATAAATGATATATTATGTAGGGGACATGTGGGACCCCCAAATATTGCAATACCATGTCAGAAAAAGGAAATTACTATGATACTGTGCATGAAAATTGTCAATTCTATATGATACCAAAAAATAAAGCCTCCAAATTTACATAACTTCTGTATAAACACTTAGTAGAACACGGACCAGTATGTGATACCACTACATGTAGCTTCCACTTTGCACATACCAGTATTGTCTGAAATAAGTCAAAAGTACGTACTTTGGAATACTATTCGGTTTTGATGTGATCATCTTGAAATGCTTGAAACTTTTTTTTGAAATGCTTGAAATCGGTGTAACTCTGTACATAGCACAACTTTTTTTCTAGATAGAAAATGCAGTATTTACCGTCGTCACAGCAGGATAATGTAAAGTGATGTGAAAAATGCAAAAGGGTTATAAATACTTCCAAGAGATCTGAGTAGTCAGTTTAGAAAAAAAATTTGTTTCAGGACTTTTGTAGTAAAATTTGTTGATCATAATTTTGATGTTTTAGTCAACAGAATGAAAAGATAACAAGTATCAACTGATAAATTATAACAAAAGACCTGTACGGTAATTCAATTGTAACTGTTCGGCAATTATATAACATAATGTGGCATTGGCAATCACAGTCCGCTGATCAGCAGGACCAATCAGCAACTTACTTTCCAAGCCATCTTTCTGACTCTGGTGTCTCACATAAATCGGCAAGTACCATTAATAAAATAAAATAAAATAAAACAAATTAAATTGAACTTAACACTAATTATATAATTATATAAGTTTGTAAATTTAACTAAATAAATTTAATTTGTTGTTGAGTGTGTTCACAGACAAACTTTAACTGACAATATTTTATAAAATTAATAAAATATGTTTATAGTAAAAAGTTTAAAAATATAATTAGACTTTTTTCAAATCTTCCTTGTATGGGAAAGATAATTGAAAAATCCCATAAAAAGAAATGTTACAAAAGACACTTTTATCCTAAAACTGTAATTAAATTGTATAATTTAGGCCAGACCAATTTAATTAGTTGTTTTACAAATGTATGCATGTAACAGGAAAACTGTACAAAAATTATTCATGTTAAACTCAATTTTAGACATAAAAATTTTATAAACAATGAATTTTTATGTGAATTGCTCAAGCTTTAGTTGCATGAAGTTTAAAAGTTAAAGAGGCCTCACCATCTTGCTCATAAAAAGCAGTTGTCAACCAATGAAAATTCAACCACATTGAAAGTACGTGGCATGTTTTAATTGGTTTTCAAAAGTAAGAAAGTTGCTGATATTTCTCCAGTTTTCAAATAAAAACAAAAAGTGTTAAATATTATATTCCATGCGGGTGTTTTTTCATAAATTTCACAGAATTACGCAGAAAAAGGCAAATTTCATGATTTTTCGCGATTTTGAGTCAATTTCATGAAATTGTGTTAATCATGAAATCCCAGAAGCCCTGCTGTAGCAGATACACAGAATGTTCAGCACCTCTCACACCAAACAAGGCAGTTGTCAGGCACATAGTTTATTTCCCATGCAAAGTGTTTAAACCAATGACAGATTTTTGTTGATGACCCTCACTCAATATGGCCACACAACATGAAGCTGTTTATTGCTTGTCAATTTAGCCAGGGACATTTGTGATTGTACTGTCCATGATTTGAGTTTCAAATAAGCAAATTTTATTTAACGGAAAAATTAAAATAAACTTGGATGCGTTAGAAGAATGTTAACCTTTGTCAAACACATAGCAAAATTGAAATATGCAGCTGTCTTAATGTCATACACGCTTTTTTTATAAGAACATTTTTATAAAAACATGGCTCAAATTTGCCAAAATTTAAGAACAAGCTCGGGCTGAGGCTTGATGGCTAGGAAAGTTTTTTTGGTAGAAAATTAACTATATATAAAATTTAGCGATACAGCATAAAACATAAAAAGATTCACTGTAAAGACTGTTCAATTAACAAACAATGAAGGTAGTTCGTCTATAAATTCAGCCGTACAATGCATGTGTGGCGCAAGGCGCTTCGTGTTTCCATACCTTGTTCTATTTTTTTGTCTTCAATAAAAGCGCTCACAGAAATAAGAACAATTTTAAGAACAAATTGAGGCTGAAGTCCCAAAAAATTAAGACCAATGAGCCTCGGCAAAATTTACTGGTTCTTATAAAAAAAGCGTGTATGGTGTTTTAATCGCTCTGAAGATGAGACTTAGACTTGAAGTTCTCGAACAGGAAGTTTCACGGCTTCCACTGTTATCTTCATCCTGTTCTGTAGGAGAAAAGAAGAAGAGAAGAACACCAAAGCAAAGAAAAAGAAAGAAAAAAGAAGAAAAAAGAAGTTCAGTTCAAGTATGTTGAAATTCATATATGTTTTATATAACTTATAGATCCTGATGAATCCGAGCGAAAGCAGTTTATGTATAGGCCTATGGCAGAAACAGGAAAAACATACATATCAGTTTTATTTGATTATTTTGCAATATTTCTTCATGTTTTTATTTTGTTCTTTAATACCTCAAATTATTTGATTGCCATGATCCCTAATAATCCTAGGGAGTCAATCAATCAGTGTGTTGAACAGTTTGTTTTGTGATATTTGAAGATGAAAGTTGAAAAATTATCGCCGTCCAAAGCAGAGCTTCAGTGCTCTGTAATTTCGTTCAAAGGAGGGTTTCGAAACGGTCGAGAGCTTGTGAGGGTATTCTAATTGCTACTTATAACAGACAAATATTCAAAGTTTACTTAGGCCAGGGCCAATATATATTTGTTTTCTGCCTGAAATGGAAATATAAATAGAAACATAAACACAAAACTTGAAATCTATATCTGTTTTTTTCCATGTCTTTAAAGACATTTTTCTATATCATTTTGAAACTTATTCAGCCTGCGACAAAAAACGAACCTAAACTTGTCACTTGTGTTTTCTTCCTTCACATAATTGCTCGAAGACTCGTTTATATACGGAAGATACGTATACAAGTGGCGCGTGGTATATTCTACGGTATACCACTCGAAAGCATTGCATAAGTGCAATATACGTATGGGTCCTTATGAAGTATCCGACTATTTTCTACTCGTGGTCAGAATGTTTGACGTTATATCTCCTCTAATATAAATGTTTTGATATTGAGATTCAATAATAGAATTCAACATTTAAGTTTATAATGGCCATGCAAATTCTAAATTCAACATTCATGTTTACAATTCGACGTATGGGTTTTGAATTCAACATTCAAATTTAATATTCGACAGCCAAGTTTTGAATCCAATTGTTCAGTTGTAATAAATTCAGCTTTTAAATTTAGTATCGACTTTCAAGTTTGAAACTTGCTATTTTTCTGTATACATTGTCTAAACAAACATGGATAAAAAGACTGGTTGAATTTGGTTAAGGCCGGGCCAAACGTCAAACTTCACGTATGCAAATGAGTAAATTCTATTGCTCTGCCACATTTGCATTAAGTCCTGCACATGTGAAGTTCGAGGTTTTGCCCGCGCCATTGTTATCTAAATAAAGTGAAAACTCGAAAATTAAAAACTAAATGGTGCTAGTTTTCATTACCACATTTCAGTAAAGATGATAGGAAGTCCATTTCGTGGGGAAGAATACCAAGTACTTGAAGACTACAAGCGACAAACTGACCAGGAGATATCCCTCAAAGAAGGAAAAATTGTGACAGTAGTGTTAAAGCGCGAAGATGGTAAGAATGCTAATGAAAGTGACTTTAAATAGTTAAAGACCTGCTTGCAGTCTCTTCCCACAATGCATCTGTGCTCCCGATTATTTTTATTCGTCCCTGCATGCAATTTGTCATACACTTGTAATATGGTTTGCAAAAAGTGTTCAAGACCGCCAACTGTTTTTTTTTAAATTTGATCTTTTAGTTATAAAATCTTTCGTTGCATTTGCTATCACTTGCATCAAACATTTAGCTACTTGACTTTTCCGATGTTTTTTTAAAATTTTTTTGTTTTCCCAAGGGTTGCTAGAATTCCTTCCTTCCGAAAGATTCCTTCAGACATAATGTAAGAATGTTTGCTCGAGGCCTTTTGCAGTCAGAAGTCACGTGGTATAAAATCTAACTTAATAGAGAACAAAACCATGTGACAAGAAATACAACGAAAAATCACAGTTTTTTTTAGTTAGTTGTGTTTTGTATTGGAGTCATGCACATACTTTACGTTCCAATATGGCATATTTTGTACCCTGTAATCTCTAGCTGTAAAGGGCCTGTTGTCGTTACATCAGCTGGAGATTAAAGCAGTCTCTATACTTGTTAAGGTTGGTGGATGATCAACGCAGACGATGAGAATGGCTGGGCCCCAGGTTCCTATCTTATACCCGTTGTTGGTGAAGAAGGTCAACACGATTCAGAAGAAGCAGCACCGGGGGAAGGTTTGTACACAGCGTTCATCCAATAGCCTCTCTGATTTGTTCAAAGCTTTTTCCGTTTTGAATTCCAGCTCTTTCTAGTGCTAAGTTTGTAACAGAATGTTCTGTATTTAGGTGAGATGTTTCAAAGCTTAAAAGCTTACAAAGCAAAGGAAGAAGACGAGTTGAGTTTTCCAGTTGGGGTTACTCTGCAAATAGTGAAGAAAAACCTGGATGGTTGGTGGACAGCATTGTGAGTTACCTGCCTGTGTGATTGAAAAAATAATACTTACGATAAAGTTTAGAAATGTTTGTATTCATAACATAAAGCCCGTTTCAAACACCGAACTTTTCAGACGCTAAATCTAATGGAAAGTATGAGATAGAACAAAAGAAATTGCCGTTCAATGAAACACAGGAAAATGCTTTATTAAGCTTATTGTTGTTATTATTATTATTATCATTATTATTATTATTATTATTGTTGTTGTTGTTGTTATTGCTACTGTTACTGTTATTGTTATTACAGAAGTCTACTTTTTACGACCTATTCGGCTCGTGTTAATGTTTACAGTACACTTAACTTATGTGGATAGTTTCTTTGCCATATCAGACTTGCACCACAGCTGAGAAGTAATTCTTGAAAGCAACGATAACCAACTGCTGCGACACCGCCATCTTGGAATTTCTTCTGATATCATTGTGCAGTCGTTGCATTAATCACTGACAAACGTGTTTTTTGTAAGCATTAAGCTTCTTCGTACAGGGTTTTTCGGATAGAATATGAAATGGCAAACATGAAGTCTTCTTCCAGTAAACCACCACGACGACGACAAGGCCTAGTTTGGGACCAAAAGTCGCTTAAAGTCACGCAAAGTCGCATAAAAAGTCGCGAAAAGTCGCCTAAAGTCGCAAAAAGTTGCCTTAAATTGCACAAAGACGGGGGGGGTTTTGTCTATTTTCTTCTTAAGCCGCCTTAATTTGCGCAAAGTCGCCTCAAGTTGCGCAAAGTCGCCTTAAGTTGCGCAAAGTCGCCTTAAGTCGCCCAAAGTAACGGCGACTTTGGGTCCCAGAGTAGACCTACGACAGTAACGAGAACGTCACTGAACAAAAGGTTTAATGAGCGAAACAATAGCTGTACACGTGCGTTATAAATCGCAGTACATTTCTTTGCAGTCCTTTGCAAAACAACAACGTGAAATGACCAGTTTCTGCGTCGCCTGCAGAACGTGAACCATGACGGATAATTCTTCGTATTTCCATTTGGAATTGAACGCCGTCGTTGCAAATTTAGCTTAGACACATTTTTAGAGCCATTGGCGAACCGAGCAAATCTAGACAGTCGCGAATTTCGCTTGTAAAATATAAATTCATTTCTTACTAGGCGTCGTCGTCGTCGTTGCTTTAGCTCCCTATTACGTCAGTGTTCACAACCCTGGCCACCCGATGACGTCACGAGATTCAGAAGAGCTTCCAAGATGGCGACATTCATGCCAGCTTTTTATCGCTGCCTTTAAAGTCCAAGATAGATATGGCAAAAAAACTTTCCACACAAGTTGGGTGTAATGTAAACATTAATACATAAATACGTTGTAAAAAAAGGAGAGTTTTTCTTTAAGTTAAATGTTCTGTTCTTTAATTTGTAGATACATGGGACGAAAAGGATGTGTTCCAGCAATTTACTTGAAGAAACTTGGCAACAAGAAGAAACACAGACGCTTTAGTATCAAGAGATTAACCTTAAAAACTCGCAAATCTAGGAGTAAGTATAGAGCGTTTTTTTCATGTAATATATGTTCTTTTGACTGTAATACACAAAATCAGTTTCTCTTTGACAATCACACCCTGATTTCTACACATTCTTGATTTTTGAAACTTCAGATAAATTTTTTCTAGGCTTGGACATGGCATTATTGGCTAGGTCGCTGGATATTCATATAGCTTACCAGGGTTGGAAATCTGTTCTGATCAGATTAATTTCTGGCCAACCGGTTCCCATTACCATTACCATCACTATCATCATTACCGCTACCCCAGTGGTTTTCATACCTTATCTACTACCTTTACCTTAAACAAAAACCATTACTCTAAATAACCGTAACCATTACCCTAACCGTAACCATTACCCTAACCGTAACCATTACCCTAACCCTAACCATTACCCTAACCATTACCCTAACCGTAACCATTACCATAACCGTAACCATTACCGTAACCGTAACCATTACCGTAACCATAACCATTACTCTAACCCTAACCATTACCCTAACCGTAACCATTACCGTAACCGTAACCATTACCCCAACCGACACCGCTACCATTATTATTACCATTACCATAACTATTTCCATTTTCATTACCATAACAAACGTTTCCATTCCATTATTACGTTTAATGTAGTTATTATTCGCTTTGAATCGTAAATACAGAAATATATTGATTCGGGCATACAATTGAACTATAAAAATAATAACGAGAAGCCATTCCATGTTTTTAGAGTTGACTAATATTTCGGCTGTCATCCGACAACCATCTTCAGAATATGTTAAGTAATTTGATTAATGCTATTTTATCTAGTTCAACAGTGTCAAGGGAATTGATTGACCTTGCTCGTTCAGTGTTGGCTTTTGTTCCTTTATAAATAATGCTTCAGACAGCTTTCTTTTCTTATGGAATGGCTTCTAGTTATTATTTTTATAGTTCAATTGTATGCCCGAATCAATATATTTAAAAAGATCACTCATAAGAAATCTTTTGTTTGCTGTTCGCTGAATTACTAAACGTGTCTGCGATTCAGTGAAGTTCCAACGATGTCCTGATGTCATCTGAACTGGTCTTCAGAGAGCGTTCGTGTTTATCGACTGATGTATATATAAGAATTTTTTTTTTCTGATAACTGGTCTCACCAGATTGTGCAGGGTCTTTAGCACTTTGCATATCTTAATGGCTTTGCATAGATCACATACTTTTTGCTCTTTTTAAAGATTTTATTCATGAGGTTTAGAACTCAATGGCATTGTTCTCTACACTGCAGAAAGTATGTTACATAATTTATACAGAATGCTCTTTCATTTCTTTAATTACAAAGGTGTAACATCTTACTATCTTAACTATAAGTTGAAGTAGCTGAGTTGAAAACTTATATTGTCATGTCGGCATTTAGCCAACAGTTTATATTGCAAACGCTGACATGTAAATAAGTTTGTCGCAATGATCTTTAAAACGCCCGCCATTAAACTGTTTTGTTTGCAATTGAGGACTGTATCGATAAAGTTTTTTGAAATATCATGTAACTGAGAGCCTTCTTTTTGGCAACCAAATCTTTCTTCCCTTGTCGAGAGCGACTCAGGATTTTCCATGAAGGGGTATAGATGGTCCCATTCAATTTAAGGGCGCTCGCAAAATTTGGCCTTTGCTCGAGTTGCTCGCAAAAATTACACGGGTGCTCGCTTGGTTGCGCTCGCAAAATTTTTTGCAATTGCTCGTATTCTCGTTAAAATGTGCTTCATTACTCGAAATTTTGTCTATATCCTTCTTTGTAGTTATATTTTATATATATCAATGATAAATCAGTTTTCCTGTTTGTTGTCGCAAAACAATGTTTTAATAACAGAGAAATGCCGGCTAGTGGAAAATTTACGAAGTACTCGAATTGCTTACTGCTCGCTATTTATATTTTTCTTAAGTGCTCGCTGCTCGTCTTATTGTTAAATGTGCTTCATTACTCGAAATTTTGTCTTGGACACTGTCCTTCTTTGTACTTATTTCTTATATAAATCAACGATAAATCAGTTTTCCTATTACTTGGTGCAAAACAACGTCTCCTATTAATAATAGAGAGATGCTGGCTAGTGAAAAATTTACGAAGTACTCGAATTGCTTACTGCTCGCTATTTATATTTTTCTTAAGTGCTCGCTGCTCGTAAGAGAAATTTGACAACTTCTCGTGCTTGTAAAAATATACAAACTGCTTACATTCTCGCAAAAACCATTCGATATCCCTCCATGAGGGATAAGCTTTTGAAAGTAAAATGGTATAACTAGACCAATGAAACAAAACTTAGACATTTGAAATGCATTTTGCTTCATCATAAGTTTTCATTTTACGCATGCTTGTGAAAGTATCTTATTCTTTTTCTAATCTAAGTTGATCTCTTCAAAGAATCTCTAAGGCCCAGTTTAAACGCCTTACATCACATGAGCTGAGTCGAACACAGAATGCTCAGCGTGTCTTTTTCCTTGTTTGGTCGGACCACAGGTCTTACAAATATTACGGTGTCTGGGATATAAATCGATTCGGTAATAGCGCAGCGCGCGAGGACTAAAAATAGAAATTTCTACCCCACGTGACTCAGATAAACAGAGGCATGTTTGATAAAAAAGTCTATAGAAGAACTAGCGATTTTGTAATATTTATAGGAAACGAATTTATTGTTAAACTTCAAATAATAAGGTCCGTTCAAAATATTGCATTAGCCGCCACCCGATTTTACAGTAGCTGCTTTCTTTGTCTGAGTCATGACGTAATACGCGCGCTGCGCTATTGGACATGCATGCCAAAATCTGTACGTCCCACAGGAGAAAGTGCATGGGACAATAATAGACTGAACTATTAATAATTATCGGTCACTGTATTTAAAAACATTAAGCCATGGTTTAAGGTACTTTGCTCTGTTAAAAAATATTTCATTTATCTCTGAAACTGAGCTTCGAACAACAACAATAGAACGACTCAATAACAACAAGGCAACAACAGTAATTAATCTTTATTGTTCCACCGCCCTCTGGGTTTACAATAGATACTTGTCAAAAAATGTACCTATTCGTGTTACAGGAACAAAAATGGACAAAAGAAAAGGGTAGAAAGGTCCGTGATCAACGAATTTACAAGAAGTCAGTCCTTTATTTCCCAGTGAAGTCCTAGTAATAACCTTTTTTGATCTTCGAGGGACTGGATCAAGGCTATTTTCACACAGAAGTTCTTCGGTGTCTAGCTTTCTTTTTCTCAACGAATTTACAAGAAGTCAATCCTTTATTTCCCAGTGAAGTCCTAGTAATATCCTTTTTTGATCTTCGAGGGACTGGATCAAGGCTATTTTCACACAGAAGTTCTTCGGTGTCTAGTTTTCTTTTTCTCAGTTGTCGAGTTTTATCCCTGAGTGGAAATTGCTTATCTATAAATTCTTCAGCTAAACCTGCCCCAGCCATTCGCCTTCTCACCTCCACAGTAAATGCATTGCCTGAAGGAAGAGTCAGAATTTTGAGTTTAACATTGTTCAGGTCTTCATATATTTTTGTGTCAAGTTGACAGAGTTGTTTTTGAGGCAGGTAATGTGTAAAGTAACCAAACGTCCATGGCCTGGGTAATAAACTTGTCACATTTTCCGACGCTATTTTGGCGGGCAGGTTTTAAAGATGGCTGAAACAAAGAGTAATTGTACGGAAACCAATGTCAAATAACACCAAAACTCTAATAAACTTTAAAAAAGATATGAATTGGAAACTTCAGACATTATACAGAATAACTGAAATTTTCGCACTTGATTTTTCTGTCTAATGTTTGAAGTTTCTAGTTTATAACTTCAAACATGCGTTTTGAATTCTCCATACGTTTCTCTATACTTTTGCCTCGGTAGTGTGGCTCGAATTTTGGCATTAAGTTATTCTGTCTAAATTGAAAGTTTCCAATTCATAAATTTTTCAAAACCAGAGTTTTATAGACCACTTCACGGTTGTAATTCTATCATGGGTAATCAGGGCGTGAATTATAGAGAGCCAAGTAGAGAACTGAGGTTTATCAACGATTGCTCACAAACAATTTTATTTCAAATGCTGGGCTTTTCAGACAAGCGAGGTTAGCTCTAATCCTACACACGTGCCGATGTTTGGCGTGTTTGGTTGTAAATTACACGAGAACCGTCTCAAACTCTCGGCAAATGTGTTGTTTGCGAGAGCGATATTGTGGAATTGACTCGCTCGAAAACAATAAATTTTCAACAAAGTTTTATCATTTCTCAGGTAATTTGCGGCCATTCTTGCCAGAAATTAGCATGTGACGAGATATGAACTTTTTTTGCCTGTCTGAAAAGCCGAGAGTTTACAATTCATTATTTTGTGAGGAATCGTTGATAAACTTCAGTTCGCTACTCAGCTCTCTGTAATTCATGTCCTGTTTACCATGACGCAATTACAACCGTGAAGGGGTCTATTAAACGTCATTTTCATTGGATTTCCAGACAAATACTGTTGATCAGTTTCAACCATTTTACCTACTTGCCAAAACAGCGACAGAAACCCGGTGTGTCAAAATCTATTTGGGAGGTCCATGGGCATGGTCTTCTTATGCAAAACACATTCCCTACGCCGTTAAGGATTACTGTTAATTTCTAAAAATACATGGAGACTTTATTGTGATATTCTTCCTAATAGACTGCCAAAAAACTCTAAAGAACTCATGCAAATACTAAATATGTACCAATTCGATCAACTTATTAAGGAACGGACACATATTACCGAACACCCTTCTACGACAATTGACCTGGCATTTACAAATGATGCTGAAAAAATCATCAATTTGGGTGTGCTACAGTGCTCGATTAGCGAACATTCGCTGATATTTTTGACGATACGAGCGAAAAAACTACGAAGCCTCAGCAAAATTATTCAATACCGCAACTTCAAACGCTCCTCAAGTGAAAACTTTGTTGCGGATTTGCATGAGGCCTCTTGGGAAAAAGTTGACACCAGTTTGACTGTTAACGAAACATGAATTCATTTGTTGAGACAATTAACGCAACAGCTGATAAACATGTACCTCTTGCCATAAAAAGAGTGCGTACAGAAAGTCTACCATGGCTAACGTGTGAGATAAGGGAACTGATGCGGAAACGCGATTTTCATCACGAACGGAGGCAGAAACAAAAGTCAACCGAGAAGAATGGGTTAAATACAAAGAGCTGCGAAACAAAACTACACGCCTCTTAGAAACACTAAACAAGATTACTACTCCAACTTGATTGAAGAAAATAAAAAAGACTCGTCCAAATTGTGGAAAACGTTGAAATCAGTCATTGCTACTAAATCTAAGACATCAACCATTGAATCACTTGAAACTGACAGCGGTGTTATAGACCTTTTTACGGTTGACGTCACGTCTGCATTAAACCGAGGCGAAGGTTGACCTGGCACAGTTAGAGAAGTG
>JAODFW020473132.1:0-11968 GCA_027575235.2 Palythoa mutuki | reverse complement strand
ACCACAGAATTGCAATTAAACAAAACGAGTATAATTAAAGCATTTATAATTCACTAGCTGGTTAAGTTTACTAAATGGAAAAGCTATCATGGCTTGACCCAAAGAGAATTCCGCCAATAGCGTGGAGCTTGTCCAAGTTGTATATCCGTATATATCCGATTAATCTGACCTGAGAGTTTGTATAAAGAGATAAGTCCGTCATTTCGGTAAGCGTTAAGTGCTAAAAGTGTTCCTCTGCTAGTTCTTAAAAGGTGCCGATTTAACAGATCAGTATAAATATGGAACGGAGTTCAGGGCTCATACAGTCGTTAACAGCAGTACATTTCCGAGTTGAACTCTTTTATATCGGTGTTTGTAAAAGCTTTGATATAATTGCTGCAGAACAATCATATCAATAATGCTGGAGACTCCTTTTTGCAAGTTAGCCGTTGCACTTTGTCTGATATTGCTCCTAAACTACCAAGCAGCTGAAGGAACGTTTGATCTGTACAACAGTGAGTAAATTTTTTTTTATAAGATTAAAAACCCATCAAAGCCTTAAGCAAGACTTTAAAGTTGAACACTAAATTTCAGAGCATTAGGATTTGTTTTTGTTTAACTTTTTTAATTCAAATCCAAAGCAGTTTTGTGTGCAACATCGACCACGAAGACCAACCACGAAGAAACAAAATAACATTCGTTTTCCAGCTTTCCAATCTTATTTCTTTGAAAAAGAGCCTTAACAATAACAAGCACAAACGTATGGTTGTGCAATTTTTTTAGATGCAAATAGGAACCGTGTCTGATATATGTGTTTCATCTGTGTGTTTCTATTTTTATATATTTTTGAATTTTTACTAGAATAATTTCTTTGACTCGTTTTAATTCAACCTCGCGATCGGTTCATTTCTTTTTATTAATATTAGGCCTTAATAAACAGACATTTACAGATATTATAAAAAAAACTAAATGTTAAAAAAGTTAAATAGGTTTTAAGATGTTCGAACGTTTTTGACGTTAAGTCATCAAACCGTGAATTTAACATGGACAAACATTAAACATTATTTGTTTAGTGTATATGCAACTTGTGGAAGCTTATACGAGAGATACGTTTTATATTTTCTACAGTATTTGAACGGAATGAATACGTGTATAAAGTTGTGCTGACCAGAGAAGACCCACGCACATGGTCGGAAGCAAAACGGATCTGCCAAGAAAAGGAGAATGGTCAGTTAACCAGCATTTCAAGTTCTGGAGAACTTCAGTGGCTTAACAGCAAAGTTTTACATCTTGCCAAAAATGAGGCAACACAGAAACTTTGGTTAGGAGCCACGGACGACGAACATTTTGGCAAATACAAGTGGGAAGATGGAAAACCATTCAATAATGGAATAGCGCCGTGGGCGTTGGGTCATCCCCGCACTGGTGATATGGAGTATGAAATGTGTATATCGATGGAGGCTTCCCCGGGTGGGGCTCAGTGGAAAGATGTGGACTGTTACAAGGCCATGGGCTTCATATGTAAAAGTGATGGTAAGTTAGACATTATCCATTAATCAGTCATGAAAATTGTTGTGTTTCCGTTAAATTTGAACAGCACGATCTCTCACCTCTCTGCCGCTCTTACATCATTTATATCAATCTGTATTTTGAAGCAAAACTTCCAGGATCGAGATCGGACATCTAAGATCAAAATAAATATAAATTTGTTGACTCAAGATACAACGTTGGCAAATTGCACCCAACATTCATCGGACGTTTGTCGGGTTAAATTTTGGGAGCTGTCTGAGCGAATCTCTTGTGCTGGGTTAATTTCGGGTGAAGTTCGATTCCAAGCAAATATCATCCCAACATTTCTATGATCGTCAAACGAAAAATTAAGTCCTAAGTGCCCATGCGTATGAAGAATTTTAAATTTAAAATTTCCTGGCATTCATGCATTTGCCAGACCTCACGCGGTTTGAATGTCGGGAACGTTTGCAATGTTCATCTAACAACACACGAAACTGACCAATATTTAAAAATAATAAAAGTTAAGGCTAAAAATTGTAAAAGTTATTAAAAAAGTTATTAAGTAACAAACGTTTTCGATCAACTAGATCATCTTCAGGTTATTTTTTGACCAATATTTGCTTTGATGAATGTTGGGTGGATGTCCAGTTAAATGTCGGGACAGTTTAACAGGGCTTTTATAGTGTGGCTTTACAAAGTAGATACACCTCCATGTAGATATTGGCTACAGACTTATATTAAGCAACAAGGTTTGAATCCAGGAAGGTGCAAAATAGTCTGTTATAGTAAAACCAGTTCAAGCGTTTCCCCCAAGTATAAAAGTAAACTTTATCAAAATCTCGATTCACAGGTGGTTCAAAATTCTCATATTTCATTTGAAAATTTGCATATTGACATTTAGCCTCGATTTCAATATCAAAATTTTACTGGATTGATGAACAATTGTTAAATCGAGCGCCGTTGCACGGCCAGAATTAGCGTGGGAAATAAACAGAATAAACATAGCACAGCCAATGAAATGTTAATATTCCGGCGAATGGAGTTTTCAACTGAACTTGAGAACTTCGAATGATGGATGAATCGAGATTTTGAACAAGCAAATGAATGTTTTATTTATGACCTGTTTTGCGAGATAACATGAAACTAATTAAAAACGTTTTTGTTAATTAAGTTCTAGGTTTTAGTATGTCACACACTATTGAAAATGTATTACTATATATCAGATGTAAAGGTGGTAAATTATGATCGATTGGCAGAGCCATAATCAGTTCCTTAGTTTCCAATCTAAGCTAGTGTAGAATCGCAGTGATTTAGCGGCCATCGTTGCCCAAAACGAAAGCTAAATGATTTATCTCTTTTCCCGGTAGTTGATATTGTGTTTTGCTCTCATTCATGTACAGCGATGCCCTCAAGAATTGTTGAAAGAAAACGTCATGGTTATGGTGAGTTGTTTAACTCTTAACCATCAATATATTCTTGTTTTCATTTTCAATACACCAAAAGGAGCTCATTGGGAAAAGGATAGAAATATTATGAATATGCAGGCCCATACGCAAGATTTTTGTAGGGAGGGTGGGCCGGGAGGGGAGGAGGGGTGCGAGCAATCGCCAAGAGCATTCTAGGGGTCATGGGACATTCTTCCTTTGAAACCTTCAATTAAAATTCAGTTTGTATAAAAACTCATCCTCTGCGTGCGTATTAATCTCGTTTGGCAAATGTCATTTTGGCGGCAATTTGCTGCCTTCGTGATTGTGATTTTTGTTTCTGGACGAGGGCCGGTTGTGGTTTTCACCAGTTTGCACTGAATATCATACAAGAGAGTGCTAGTTACAGCTGTATCTAGTATTTACTCTCGGGACTCTCTCTCAATCTTCCACTTGCAGTTTCAACATTTTATGAAAATTAATGCAAAAACGTTCACTCGATCCAACTGGGGGGAGGGTTTGGGGGTGCGTACGCATCCCGTCTGCCTTTGGGCTTGGGTATAACAGTAAGAAAAAGCTAGCTAAATCCATTTACGAGCCTAAGTGTCCTATTGGAGCCAGTGCTTATCTCCAGTTTCTGTAGTGATGAGGGTCATTGACTCCCTCTAGATGTGGTACCAAACCGTTGCAGGTTAGCCCCCAGCAGAAGCTGGTACACATCTTACCGACCTCGGGAGCCGAGGATGGAAAGCTGAGTCAACTTTGGCAGAAAAGAAGGTCACACAAGTGTTCAACACTCGGCTGAGCCGGGGTTGAACCCGGGACCATGTGGTTAGAAGGCAGAGATCTTACCACTGCGCTCACCACGCCGCCGTATGACAGTCAGAAAGACAACCTTTATTAAGGACCGAGGGAACTTCGAGTACATAGCAAATACGAGCATGTGCAAATTCTAGGAAATATAAAATCATTCTAAATTCAATTCGGTGATGTATAAATTACTAACGTAGAAGATACTTTTATTGCAATTAGCCATTCGGTTTTTCTACTTATCTTAATCCTGTGATGCTAGCCGTTACGAGGGGTTAGTTTTGCTACTGATTGAAACAAGCAGTGGTAGTATCCTCGACATGAAATCTAAAAGTTTTCCTTAGTATATATTATTATTTCAAATTTAGTATGATAATAGTGTCTTGTGATCTCCGAACTGGTAAATTTCATACAAGTTCTAACCTATTTCTTGCGCATAAATTTTTTGATGTCAAAAGGCCGTGAAAAGATTAAAAAATGATAGCTGATGCATCTAGAGCCTCGAGGTGGCCATTTAACCTCAGTGTCTTTTTAAAATTCTCTTAAAATTCATTTGTTTGAATGAATTGTATAAACTCAGATTTCTTGTGCTGAGATCATTTTTGTTTGTCAAGAGTATTTAGTGATGTTGGTTTCTATATTTGTCTGTTTTTCGCGATTCCCGGTTTTGGAGGGGGACATAGGGCAGGAATTTGGCATTTTAAAAAAAATCCTTCCCGGGGACGAAAATTCAACAGTGGAGCATCCTTGTTAACAATAATGCCAAAGACAGGACTGTCGAAGACATGGTACTCAGTCAGAAACCACTCCCTCGACAAGGCTTGTTGCCTGCTCATGTCAAGTCCCTTCTTCCCCATGTTCCTCACCGGTTCCCCCATCCCCAACTACATATCCCCATGTGCATAAAACTGGTAGAAAAATTATACAATCCTGACTACATGTGACTTGCAGTTCAAAGAATAATTTATTTCATTGGTCAACACAAAATGTTATCGCACATGAATACACTTGTTCCTTATTCTTCACGGAAATTTTTTTGTGAGAAATTATCGACTTTGACTTTTCACGGAATTTTCTACCCAATGAAGTTAAAAAAATGCATTTTTTTTACAGAATTTGATTATGGCTATTACCTTTACAAGTTTGTCATAATACAACAGGAATGGCTTTCGTGGCCGGATGCAGAAATTTACTGTCATGAAGTGGAGAGCGGCCATCTTCTTAGTATCTCAGGACCAAGAGAAAACAGTGTGATTCTTAAACACACTCAAGCACTACGTCGCACCTATGGATACAGCAGACTGTGGATTGGCGCAAATGACTTCCAAAGCGTGGGGAAATTCCGTTGGATTGACGGATCGCCTTTCAACTACACGCGTTGGGCAAGAGGACAACCGACTCGAAACAGAGTTGATGCAGATTGTGTGTCGACCACCATCTATCCATACAGTGGAAGCTGGTACGCGGATAACTGTCTCTATCAAAAGCCGTTCGCCTGCAAGATTAAAAGTAAGAAAATTGTTAGCATAGATATTAGTTTATCCTCGAGAGGAAATTTTAGTTGCTCGAGAAGCCAGGAGATTAAATGTCGTATCTACTATAATTTGACATTGGTTGACAATCATCAGAATCAATATCAGCATAACTATTATTATCCTTTGCATCAACACAATCTCCATTATCATCTTGACCATCACCATCATTCTCCATAACACCAAAATTAAATTCAGCATAACCATCACCATAACCTGCATCCCCTAGCACCAACAACATCTCCAGCATGATCATGGCAATCACCACCATTCTTCCTAACGCCAACAACATCCCCATCATTGGCATGGCAATCACCATCGTTCTCACTAGCACCAACAACATCTCCATCATCAGCGTGACCATCACCATTATTATTACCACCAACAGCATTGCCATCATCAGCATAACCATCACTATCACCTGCATTCCCCTAGCACCAACATATCCATCATCAGCGTGACCATCACCATCATTCTCCTTACCACCAACAACATCGCCATCATAAGCTTAACCATCACCTGCATTCCCTAGCACCATTATCGGCATGGAAATTACTACCATTTTTCCCAGCACCAACAACATCAACTTGACCATGAATTTCGCAATCACTGTCAGAGCCACTGCTGACGGAACAGCACTAGCCGATTTGTGAATAAAACACTATTTTCTGTTATTTCTCTACATCAAAAACAACAACAAGTACTTTATTTCACCTTTTGTGTGTTACAGTATACATATGTTCTAATAGATCTAGTAAAGTTGCTGGTTACCTGGAATAACCTAGTGGGGCTAATTCTTCTCTATCAGTGTGCAACCAAAGATTTGATCTTGGCATCATCCTTGACAGCTCCGGCAGTATGTTGGCATCTGGCTTTAGACAGGCAAAGAAATTCATCAAGAAAGTCATCCTCAAATTCAAGGTCTCCAAAAGAGGCACTCATGTTGGTCTCATCCGATTTGCTAACACCGCTGACCTTATATTTGATTTTTCCCAGTACACGGCACCAAACGCGTTGTACAAGGCCATTGACAAAATGAAATGGACGGAAGGAGGAACCCGGACCGAAAAGGCACTGGAGCTAGCCCGAACGCGCTTGTTCACGAAGGCAGGCCACGTACGACCGATGGTATCCAAGGTTCTGCTGCTGCTCACTGATGGAGAGTCCGAGTGGTTAAGCAAAGTCAGAGAGGAAGCTCAATTGGTAAAAAACAGTGGTGTTTTCGTGGTAGCTGTTGGAGTTGGTGAGCAAGTGAACAGAGATGAACTTAACGCCATCGCATCCAGCGACAAAGACGTGATTGGTGTCAATTCCTTCCCAGAGCTAATGAAACGAGTACAAGAGATATGGGACAAGCTTTGTGAAGGTCTATTTTGCTTTTTTATTAATAACACTTTTCCTGTTAATTTTTGAAGAAACCTAGTGTCATCAAACTTGCAAAATTTACCAACTTCTAAGTTTCGTGATACCTCAGACGTTTTCTGTATCTACATTTCGAGACAAACAAAATGAATGGTCTCATTATAGGATTTCATCCACCGGATCAAAAGTTGAAAATTTTTTGATTTATTTGAAACTGGGTTTAGCAGCGTAAGTTGTAAGCTGAATCCAGATTTTAACTCGTGCCCCCCACTTCTACGACCTGTTGAAAGCTCGGGAGTCAGGTCCTGTTGGCGTAGTGGTCACCACTCGTGCCTCTCAACTCTACGACCCGGGATCGAATCCTGGGCTCCGCAAGTGAACCGAGATTTGTCGATTCTCAATCTCCCTCCGAAAATATTGACATAGCTAATTACTTCTGACTGTCGTGCTGTGCTCCGAGGTCACACATGGACCGTTTGGCGGCAGCCTGAGGCGCCATTATATACGTTTGGCCCGACCTCGCTGGGAAGCGCGTTTCTTATGTAGTGATGAGCGTGAGTACGTATGGAACTGAAAAACCTTATGGAAACTATGCAAAATTTGTGACATATAAATCTCAAAGGGGAGTCAGGTTGACGTAGCGGTTATAACTCGCCCCTCCCACCTCTACCCGGGATCGAATCCTGGGATCCGCAGGTGAACGAAGAATTGCAAGTGCAAGTGTCAGTGTCGGTGTAAGTGTAATCATGAGTATAAGTATACGTATAAGTGTAAGTGTAAGTATAAGTAAAAGTGAAAAAATCAGTGTAAGTGTAGGTGTAAGTGTGAGCCTAAGTGTAGGAGTAGCAGTGTAGGTGTAAGTGTAAGTGTAGGTGTAAGTGTAGGTGTAAGTGAAAGTGAAAGTGTAAGTGTAAGTGTAAGTGTAGGTGAAAGTGTAAGTGTAAGTGTAAGTGTAGGTGTTAGTGAAAGTGAAAGTGTAAGTGTAGGTGTAGTTGTTAGTGAAAGTGTAAGTGAAAGTGTAAGTGTAGGTGTAGGTGTAGTTGTTAGTGAAAGTGTAAGTGTAGGTGTAAGTGTAGGTGTAGGTGTAAGTGAAAGTGTAAGTGTAGGTGTAAGTGTAAGTGTAGGTGTTAGTGAAAGTGGAAGAGTAAGTGTAGGTGTAAGTGTAAATGTAGGTGTTAATGAAAGTGTAAGTGTAGGTGTAGTTGTTAGTGAAAGTGTAAGTGTAAGTGTAGGTGTAGGTGTAAGTGTAAGTGTAAGTGTAAGTGTAAGTGTAAGTGTAGGTGTAAGTGTAGGTGTAGGTGTAAGTGAAAGTGTAAGTGTAAGTGTAGGTGTAAGTGTAAGTGTAGTTGTTAGTGAAAGTGAAAGTGAAAGTGTAAGTGTAGGTGTAGGTGTAGGTGTAAGTGTAAGTGTAGGTGTTAATGAAAGTGTAAGTGTAAGTGTAGGTGTAGGTGTAGTTGTTAGTGAAAGTGTAAGTGTAGGTGTAGGTGTAAGAGTAAGTGTAAGTGTAAGTGTAAGTGTAAGTGTAAGTGTAAGTGAAAGTGAAAGTGTAAGTGTAAGTGTAAGTGTAAGAGTAAGAGTAAGTGTAGGTGTAAGTATAGGTGTAGGTGTAAGAGTAAGTGTAGGTGTAAGTGTAAGTGTAAGTGTAGGTGTAGGTGTAGGTGTAAAAGAAAGTGTAAGTGTAAATGTAGTTATAGGTATGAATAAAAATTGTTACATATTTATTTCCGTCTCAAACCTCTTGGAATGAAGGATTGCTTATGTTTTTTGGTTTGCGTGTTTACAACTGAACTGCTCTTGTTATGCTATAGATTGTAATGTTCAAGTTTTTTGTGTAAAACAACAACAAACTAATTCAATACCATTTTGCTCTTTCATTGCAGGAACCGATCCTCACTCTGGTATTAAAGTCATTTAAGCAGCGAAAAAAGCAATGGCTAATGTCCAATATTCTGTGCAAAAATTTGTCGAACAATATGAAGGTTTTGTCATCTTACATGAACGGATTTTAAATATTATAATAATATATAATAATGAACAAATTAGAATTGCGAGAACAAAAGGAAGTTATAGATTAATTTTTTTAAATTTGTTTTTACTGGTTAAGGCAATGGTCTGTCAGTAAATGATGGTTACTTCTTCTACGCCAGTTGTTCTGCAATCAAGTTAGCTCAGACTGTTTGTCTTTTGGTTTCAAACAAAAATTAAGACTAGTTGAAAAGCGCGTTAGTTTTGTCTGACATAAAATATTTAGTTCACGAGAGGAAACCTCATACTCAAGGCAAGAAACATAAATGAATTTAATAGTCGACGGAGTACCGCCAAAGGTGCCTATATAACTGATATTGTTTCACGATTTGCAGTGGCTATGGTTTCCAGAAAAGCTCTTCTTATCCCTGCTGCTTCTCGTCGCACTTTCCAGTAGTGCAACCAGCTATTTTTTCCCTTTTAAGCCCAAATCGTACAGGCAGGTCTACACTTTAACAGAGGCACAAGCATAAGCCGACATAACCATAAAAATTCGATGCATGAACCGAACCAACCTATATATTTTCATTTTCTTATGTTTATGCTTATGTTTTACCAACTGCACACGCAAATCGGTCTTACACAAGCATAAGATATATGCCTGCAGTTTTTCTGTCAGCGGAAAGAAATAATAGAGCCCAGACCTCCTCGAACAAACTAACAAACATGACGGTAATTTTGGTACGCCATGTTGGTTGACTAAAAACATTTCTGTGCCACTATGCATGCGTAGTAGCTATTTAATCCTTATGCTTATGTTGGTTCCGTTCAAATATACAATTCTTATGCTTCTGTCAAAGTGTGAACCTGCCTTAAAGCGTATATCAAATTTTTTAACGTCCAACGTGGGACCAAGTGATCTTATTAGTTTTATCTATGGCAGTCAACAAGATGAAAGTCTGATTTATTTTCCTTGTGGAATTTTGTTGAATTGAAAGGAAATTTGATATAAGAATGAAAGTCAATACTTTTTCTAAATAAAACGTATACACTATAGCGGTAATTCACCTTTCGGCTACTGAAACGATTATCTTTACAGAGATTGCCTGTGCTTAATGGCTTAAAGGCTAGCTACTCCCCTGACTTTAGAGAGCATAGCTTTATTTATAGAACCCCAAGTTTGTCCTTTTTCTTACTTCAATGATGAACCGTTTCTCATAAAGATAAAGCTACAACCGTTTGCATTAACATGTGCTAGATGAGAGTCACTGACTCCCCTGGACGGGACATTAATCCGTCCCAGGTTAGCCCCCAGCAGAGGCTGGTACTCATTTTACCGACCTCGGGAGGATGGAAAGCTTTGCATTGGCGGAAAAGAAGGTCACACCGGCTGAGCCGGGGGTTGAACCCGGGACCTTGTCGTTAGAAGGCAGAGATCTTACCACTGCGCTAACCACGCTGCCGTTAGTAACATATGCGGTCTGGCATTTTGGTTTCAGTGTCGTGACTGGTTTTGGTCAACGTCAATCAAACTTTGTCAAGTAGTATTTTTGACGTCCATCAAAAACCAGACTAAACGCTGAAAACAGCTGCCAGACCACACGTGTTACTCAATGCAAACGAGTATAAAAAGTGTTAAAAACAAAAACTGTAAAGGTTAAATAGATTTCAGTGTTTATTGTAATCTACTTGGTGATACTTTGAAAATCAAACTTAGTTGTTTTATTTTGTTTAAAATTTAGTTGTTTATTATATAATAAACAGAATACGAATTTGATATTTGGTTATATGGAGTTTGTTTAACTAATGGTCTATGCATCTATCTATTCATCCCAAAGTGTGTGTTCACACTAGACACATAGGCAAGACCTAAGAATCCGGTAAATTATACTCAAGGCTGGTTCACACTTTCCGATAAGCACAATCATGAGCAGAGACATAAGCATAAGAGGTTTATTTGTGAACCGAACGAACATAAGCATAAGCACCAGCCGAAACATAAATAAATAGAAAAAATGTTCGTTTTCTTATGCTTACGCTTATGTCGTAAAAGTTTGAAACGCTCCCACATAAACATAAGGTATACGTCTGCAGTTTTCTGTTAGCGCAAAGTCAGAGCTTAGTTCTCCGAGAAAACTGACAAACATGACGGTCATTTTGGTCCGCAATGTTGGATAAATAAGAAACGCATGCGCCGTAACGCCAGTATTTATGCGCCGGCAGTAGCTATTCAATCCTTATACTTATAAGCTGGTTCGGTTCACACATAGAATTCTTATGCTCATGTCTATGCTATGCTTGTGCTTATGGCAAAGTGTGAACCAGCCTTTAGCTAAGATTTGTTGTGTGAACAGTTAAGTAAAAATTTAAGTTTTTCTTTGTATATGACTAAAGACGGCAACATGAAAAACTCAAGAAAAACTTAAGTCATAAATTTCGCTGTCTCAAGACCATCTTGAAACTCTGCCGTCAATCAGAAGCGAGACACGAGGTACATAATAAGTATCTCAGTCTGTTCTCAAGTAATTTGCTAATCTCGCATTTGAACCGGGAAAAATAAAAAGTTTTACTGACTTGACTTGAATTTTTAAGAACTTTTATTTATATAGGTGACTTTATAACTAGTTTGAACACACGTACTGTCTATCTGTCACACTAGATACACTGTCTTTCTGTCTGTCTGTTTGTCTGACCATCCGTCCATCTGTTTTTCTGTCAATTTTTCAATAAACCAGCTTCGCATTCCAAGCCTGTCGCTGACTTACTATGGCAACGGATTCATTTGTACAGCCTTTGCCTTTACATGAAGTTAAATATTCCTAAATGCCAATGTATAGTTTTACACTATTTTATACAACTATGTTTATTGTTGGAGGTGTGACTTCTCGCTCTCTCACTGGTATTTTTGAATATATAAAACCAAAACAAGACTAAGGCTGCACATAGAGAGTCTCTTGTCATTGCAACTGAGAATTCGAAACTGGTTTATTTGTCTGACCAAACAATCTTAATAGACAAGTGTAAGTAATTTCACATGTAAGCGAAGCTTTACTTTCATCATGCACAGTTAGGGAGTGGATTCAGGGTTATTGAAATTAAGTGATGACTTTCTTTAACATACTAGTTAGGTTTTTGTGCTATTTTGCTCGTTCCCTTCGGGCGCATAAATTAAACAAGGTTTTGAAATCTGAAAAAGCTACTGAATGGCGACATCATTTCATGAGTAGAACAAAATACCAAAAATGGACTGCGGTGCACCCAACATGGAACAAAACAGCATTGTAACCTTTCCCTTTGAAGTTTCATAACTATGCTTAATTTTCTTTAATCTATCCCCCCTTCCCCCCATCAGCAAACATTTACCGCTGTAAAAAGCTTTTGCTT
>JAODFW020473131.1:0-19398 GCA_027575235.2 Palythoa mutuki | reverse complement strand
GGGTATAATGTCGTTTTCAACCCTGATGGAAATGGCGATTGCCAGTTCAGCGCAATAGCGCATCACCTTGCTAGTATTGGAATATTTCGCTCAGAAAGGTCATTGCGAAAAGAAATTTGTCAATATTTGGAACAAAACCTAAGTGGCATTGACGGTTCACCGTTAGAACTGTTTGTAGGGGTTCCATGGAGCCAATATCTCGCAAGCATGGCTCTGAATGGCACATATGGTGACCATCTAACTCTGCAAGCTGCTTTCAGTTTGTATCACATACAGTTAACAATAGTGTCTTCATTAGGTACCGATGCCATGGTTTACATTTCTCCTCAGCTTTCCCCACCTGTTGCAAGTTTTGTACTATGTCACTTTTCAGAAAACGATGGGATTCATTATGTGAGCCTCGCTAGAGAACAAGAAGAATCCAAAAATAATGAGGACGAACCTGAAGATGAGTTGACTGAAAGTGAAGAAGATGGAAAAGGTATCAGTGAAGGAGTTGATAAACGTGGAGTTGAAAACAGCTGTAATGGAAACCGCAGAGAGAACAGACAAGAAGAAAAAGTAGCAGAGAGTGTGAATAAAGACCAAGGTCAAATGGGTGTTGATGGTGATGCTGAAGAAGGCTGCAGATGATTCGAACCCATTTGACCTTCTGCCTGAAGAGTTAGTTGAAATCATTATCAGATATTCGCTCACTGGAATAGACAGAGGATCCTTTGTTAGGGCGTTTACGCAATTGTACAATGTGTGTTCCAGATTCCGTCGTATTGTTATGCCATACCAACAATCACTTCCTAGATTACGCCTCGATGGAAACATTTGTCCTGGTTATAACAGTGTCATGAGCCTTATAAGAAAGTATAGCAAGGGAAGCAGCGTTGTGATGGAGCTAAAGGAAATAATAAGTAGTAAAAAGTGGGCTCAGGCGTGGGTGGAATTGTGTTTTACAGGATCCACTGGTGGTTTTACATCCGCCGCATTAAGTGGAAGCAATGACACTGTAGTCCCAGTTAGGTTTTTAAACTGTTGACATTTGTCTTCTACGAACAAAGTGAAGCCTTTCTGTTTACGCCAATGTGGCTCTGCCACCTAGCTTGCAGTGACTTAAAAATTCGCTGTGCCCTGTTTTCTTTTGTTCTAGTTTAAACACCACCAGTGTTTAATATAGCAGATTTTGCATTTATTTTGTATGATTCGTAATCATGGTAACGAGCTGTTTAAACTTTAGTAATCTACCGATCGCGAATATAAAAATGTTAGATATGTGTAACGCGTTTGCACTTCCGATGTTGCATTTTATATCAGAACGTATTACTTTTTTTCATAATAAAACAAAGTAGAAAACATTTGCGTTATTTTTTGTTAGACTTATGGGTTAGAAAGCGGGGGAGTCAGAAAACTACAAAGGATTTTATTTCAGCCCCTTATATTTACTCACCTCCCCCTTCTCCCTTTGGAAACTCAACCTTAGAGGTAGGTGAGGGCATTCGTGTTTTGATGGAAACGTACATTAAAATAAGTGACTCCTCATCCGGCGTTTATCATTGTTATTACAAATCCTGTTAATAGGTTATTACATATTCGGTTAACGGTTAAGTGTGTTATTACAAATCTGGTTAAAAGTTTGTTACAAATCCGGTTAGTTATTTCATTACATATCAGGTTGATTTTTCTTACAAATCCTGTTGTTATTTCATATGTGGTTGATTTTTATTACAAATCCTGCATGTTGTTATTACATATGTGGTTGATTTTTATTACAAATCCTGTTGTTATTACAAATCCTGTTGTTTATTACAAATCAGGGTGATACAACAGTAAAACGTCATTTTCGTGTTTTATAGCGCTGTGAAAGCACTGTACGTTGTTGACCAATCAGAACGCCTGTAGTATCTGAAATATTTTATAAATATAATCTAACAAAAAAATAAAATAAACAACACACCGTGTAACAGGCGTTTTAAAACTTTTATGTTTTTAACTTTTAGACATTTTAATTTATTTTGTCACGTTCTACAACCCAGCATCCATTGCGAGCACTTTGCTGAAAAAGCAAGCATATATAATTTTCACTTTAATCTAACATATCTTCTTATTAGATATATTAGTATATTACCAGCCTCATGCATATCTGGTTCAAACTCTAGTCCATAGAAACTGCATTATAGCTCGGCCTTAGTAGAGTTCATATAAGCTATTGCCATCTTTCTCAGTTCATGGCTCGTTTGCATGAATTAAATTAAAAGTGATTAAGGTTCAGGCCAAACGGTCGTGCTTCACATGAGTAGAATACAAATTTTATGAGGTAGAACAATAGAATTTGCTCAAGTGCTCATTCGGCTTGATTTACGGTCTCGCAAAAATACAAACATGGCTAGCTTGACCATACTCGCCCTGATATTTTTCTCATTCGAGCAAAATTACATCCAGTTCCCATATCTATGTGATATAAACCAAATTCAGTAGTGAGCACATGAAATGGCCATCGAATGAAAAATCAACACATGAAATGGCCATCCAATGAAAAATCAGCACATGAAATGGCCATCCAATGAAAAATCTCGATACAAACTCTTTTCAATCAATCTAATTGCTTGTATTATTAGATTACGACTAGATTACGACCCACGGCTCAATCGCGCCTTTTTTAAAACATTGTTTAAGAAATAAAACATTTTTTCCGTGTCTTCAAAGCTTGGTAAAAACCAAGACGAACGTTTGGGAGAATTCGAGAGCATAGCACATGCAAACTGAATCACATACATTAGTATTTTGAGTGATTTATACATTCTAAACTTGAAACAATGTAATACACAAAAGCAATAGACCTAATCCGCTGCCCTCAATGTTTTCCAAATACAGTCCTCTTGGGAAATAAGGTTTTTTGTTTCAGATGTGGTAATGAGAAAAACACGAAAGAATGCATGTTCAACTTAAACAAAGAACCTCATTTCCCAAGAGGACCGTATCGGGGAAGGGCAGCGCAGCGGATTAGGTCTATTATATGTTTCAAAGCTACTCTACGGACTGTAAATCAACCAGTCTAACTTTATCTATTTCTTATACTCTCCTAAGTTCTTTGTTCGGTTAGCGGCCGTGGGGAACCAGATTATACACCCATTTGCAGTATAACACGTGCGGTCTGGTAGTTTTGTTTTTAACCATCGCGACTGGTTTTTGGTGTACGTCAATCAAACTCAGGCGACCAGCTACTAGCTGCGATATGGATTAGAAGTCGACCGACCGACGTTTACGTTTACGACCAATAGAGATTGCCTAAGGATCTCGGACAAAATAATGGTCTACATGATTGACATTCACTAAGAATGAGTCGCGACATTGAAACAACCGAACTACCAGACCGCACGTGTTTCTGTGCCCTCTGATATTTAGAATCAACTTTTAAGGAAAGAAAACAAGAAAAAGTAAAGTTTCTCGTTTGAACACTAATCTATTCCTCCGAGACATCAGTGAACAAAACTCTATATTTGCATATAAACAAATAAACAAAATACTCTACCACAGAGAGAACTTAGTGTGCACCGTGCTTGGTCGCGTATATAGGTCGTGATTTATCAGTGAAAACCAGAAACTAGAAAGAAAACTAAGAATTCGATAACTTTTCGTTGCCTCATCTTTAATTTTTTGGAGTTGATCCTATAGGCTTTCTTTTCAGTTGATTTTTACGTTTTGGGAAATGTGAGCTTTGAGTATGCCAGTCTCGATATATACGTTTCGATATTCTTAAAACTATATTCTTGAAAAACGTGTAATGCGTTTATTATAGATGTCTATCCAAAGGTAGATTTTTATCTTGTTGGGGGACTCATCCATGGGAACCAAAATTAAATCCAAATGTTTATTTAGCCAATTCTAATTTCCCTATCATTATCAACATCTTGTTTTTACTCTATATTGGCCGTCTACAACTACAAAGGCATAGACGTCAGGCAGTAGATGCCTTTCATATCTGGCTGCCATTTTAGCCATTTTAGTATTAGTCTTACTTGCCCCAACTTGACTTAAAAATATCAAGGGTATGGCCGCTGACTATCCACCAAAAAAAATCGGAATTTTTTTAATCAGAAATTCAAATGGTACAGTTTATCTCGCTGAAAATTTTTCAAAAATGTGGAAAACCCTCATTGCATTTCAACCGAAATAACAGAAAACCTTTTGTACCATTTGTATCACAATAGGCCCTTTGCAGACCACAGTTAATCAGCTATGACAAAATGACGAAATGGACAGAGCAGGTCTGTCTTTAGTTAGAAGGTATAGTTCAAGTATCAATGTATGAAGGCGAATAGAAAATCAAATTTTTTCTAAGGAAATTTATGTGAAAATGGTACTGGTGAGCAAGGCTTGCTCACCAGTCCAACTCCTTAGAAAATATGTTGCTCGCTATTTTTACATCTTTGACGTGAATATAGTTGAAACTTTGCCATTTTACTAATGTAAACCTGCTCTTTCCATTTATGGAGACTATTTTGTCATAGTTGATTGATTTAAGGTAGTTGTGGTTACGTGACCACACTTGCAAAGGCCGCCTATTTGAAAGAAAAGCAATCGGTTCGTCCCAGGCTTTTCAGAGGGATGAACAGTACCATCTGAATTTATGACTGAAAATTAAAGTACTTTTTCTCTGCCACTTTTAAGCGGCCTGTACCATTGCTCTGCATCCATTTCAACCGTTTTTGTTTGTACCGAAATGGTAAATGGTTTATGTTATCCTAAATGAGGCTCATTTGAATAAAAACATTAAAATGGTTGCTAGTTATACAAGAGATCTAATAGTTTTCACGCAAGGCACGGAAATTTTTGTGCCACACAAATGTTGGTTTATGCATTGTTGTTTCTATTAAAAATATTTTGTTACAATATAATTCTAACTTCTGCGTTACTCTTACTACTGATATCAAGGCTTACATTTATTTTGAGCAATGTTGTTCGGGCTTTGAAGGTTAACGCACTTTATACTAATTCAACCCCGCTTGGTAAACTGTTGCTATGACAAAGATTTTTGCTCCGATAATTAACGGAGTCAAAAGCAATCCGTATAGAAGACAAATCTCTGGCGCTTTTCGGGCGCATTTTCAGTGAATCTGCTTGAAATTTACTGGTGTCTGTACCTTTCAAAGAAGAACTTTCTGCCAAATAAAGGGGTAGCGAGCGCTAGCAAACATACGAGCACGTCCATTTTTTGGCGAGCGCAATCATTTTTACTTTTGCATGCATGGTGAGCTGTGAGTACCAAGAATTTTCAAAACAATCTGGGTTGAGTTGAACTGAAATCCTTCAGAAAACATTTCCTTCACGACGAAAATGTTTACCCTGCACATCATGTTCTTTTCAGCCGATTTTCTAAGAAAACAAAGTGTCAGCCCCAGATTGCAGCCCACAGAAATCAGTCTGTGCAACTACAAGGTTGGAAACAGAAAGATGGGTTAAAAGAGTGAAGCTCACAACATTTGAGTATATATTTACGACTTGTAGAAACGAGTGTTCGACTTCGGGCAAGTCTACCCACGAACAACAAGAATAGCTAAATTGCGTGATTATCCTACCAATTTTAAGAAAGCCTTTGTTCCAGCCGTTTTTTTAATAGCCGCACGAGGCCAAATAAGTTTTCTAAAATCTCTTTGGCCATAAGGCGTAATTATCTTCTTTTTATTGACTTGCATTGTGTTGTTATACTGGTATATATATATATATATATACTGTTGAAATATTATACTGTCGTTTTAAATGAATAATATACACAAATATTCCCACGTTCAACTTTTCTGTATGCAAGTTTAAACAGATACCAATATAATCATAATAATAGGTTCTTAATTGCAAAAGAAACCTAAAATGGTCTTTTGTGTGTTAAATCAATAATCTCGTTAAAAGATATTCTTAAAAAATTGAACTTTTATGCGGAGAGTTTTCATGAAAAACGTGGTTGCTATGTAACATCTGCATGCTATGAGAAGTTATATCTTTTAAAAATAAATTAAGTTTTTTTGATATATGTAATTGCTGAAAATCGCTAGCCAAACGAAAAAAGAAAAAGCGTTTTTCTTTGGTACAGGTAAGAATATGTGATTTTTTCAATCCTTGAAGATTATGAATAACTTAAAAACGATAAGGAGGGAAAACATCAAACGGCGTACATGCTTTTTTTATAAGAACAGTTTTGTGAGGATAACTGGCGAGACTCAAATTTCCCCAAAAATTAAGAACAGTTTTAATGAACAATCGAACACAGAATTTATTTTCGTGCGCGCAATCGCACGTATTTTTACACTGTACACTGTAAAAACAAGCATGTTAAATTAACACACCGAAGTACGTGTTGTGCGTTAAAAGAACACACAACACGCGTGTAGTGTGTTAAAACAGCACGCAATAAAAGTGTGAACTGTTCAAAAGAGAACACAACACGCGTGTTATGTGTTAAAATGACACGCAGCACGCGTGTTATTTTGTAAGACTGCTGACAGCACGCGTGTTATGTGTTAAAATGACATGCAGCACGCGTGTTATTTTGTAAGACTGCTGACAGCACGCGTGTTATGTGTTAAAATGACATGCAAAAATGCGTGCTGTTTCAAAAATAACACGCATGCGGTATAGCACAGGTGTTGAATCACAAATTAAAGAACTTTGTAAATAACAGTGTTAAAAACCAAACAACAAGTTATATTTACACAACAATTTTTCGCACAGTTTCTAATCATTGCAATTTTATTATATCTTGAATTAATAACATTGTTGTCTTATACTGTTATTATTATAACCAAAAAACAAAAGAACAAAAAATATTACTTTATATAAGAATGCAGAGATGCGCGAATACGTATCTAACAAGCATTTACTGAAATTTGCGAAGGATATGTAACAATGTAAACTCCTTTAAGGTAAGAAAGCAAATAAAAAGGGTAACAGAAAAACAAAACAAGCATACAATGGTACCCAACATAACAAAAGGAACTTAAGCAAAAAGTGGTCTAGAGCCAAGCTCGTTGCCATAGCAACTACTCAGCATTGTCAATTTGAATATCAGTCAGAGCCTAATATCCTTATCAATGTTTGTTACCTTTGATTAAATATTAGAGATGTAACTTATTAAAATCTAAAATTATATTATTTGCAAATGGATGATGTCATCAAATGTTGTGTCAGCAATTTGACTGGATGTCAATAACTCTGGAATTAAGGAAGACTTGAAAACAGCTAATGCCATATTGTTTGATACATGAGATCTTTCAACCCAGACCACAGCTTGAAATGTTATTTTTCCAACATAGTAGCACTTTAACCTACAGCCTAGTACAGGTTCACCAGTCTGAATGAACCCCATCATACAGAATATACAATCATATTTTTCAACAAACATTGAGTTCAGCAACCACAATTGTCCAACAATGTTTTAGAATATGATAGGTACAAGGTATCTGGGTACTGTTGCTGAATCTAAAATTATGTGCATTAGTTTTCATCATCTAGATATGAAGTTCTATGCAATAGGTATTTCTCATCTGCAAGAAAATCTGGTGGTGCAGTTTCGTTGCATAAACTGGGAACTTGTGCGAGAGATCTGTGATCACAATGACCTGTTGATCCCCATTATGGAGATGACTTATCCTGTAGGCAAAATAGTGGTGTAAGAATTCGTCAACTCTGACCAGTTGTACAACAAGCAACTTAATGTCTTCTACCACCAGTATGTCCTTCAACACTGCAAACTGTGGGTATAGTTGCTGATCATCAAGGTCAGCAAGCTTCAAAAAGCAACCAGTCCTGTATTCGATTCCCATAAGAGTCGCCCTGTTTGTGCTAAACAGAAAGAAAAAGTTGTTTATATGTATTTTAAAGAAGATCAAGAAAGATGTCACTGCACTGGAAAAAAAGTTACATGTTCAACAGACACTTGTTGTAATGAGAAATTTCTATACTTTCGATACTGGTAACTAGTTATAATTTTCTATACTACAGAAGAAAAGGATTTATCAACAAGTCTGCATAGCCCTGCTGTGAACTTCGTTAGAATATTAAAAGTAGATTTTTAAAAACTAAAAGCTAATTGATTTACAGGTATGGCATTCATTTTCTATGTTCTATATTAGAAAGTAGATATCATTGACATAATATTGGCTTGTCTGGCTGCAGAGCCATTTTCTAAAACTAAGTAGCAAAAATGTTATACTACTACTAATAATTTGCCTTTACTGGCAATTGGTAAAAACATAATTATCAATCATTACAACTGAATGCAAATACTATTGCATTAAAATTGCTAGTTTAGTTACTGTATATACATTTTGAAATCACAAATGAATCCTGCTATTTGACTGGTTCCCAGCAGAAGGGTTTGAGCATTATTCGCACAGTTTGGAGTCTGTAATTGCACAGTTTTATGTATATCTGAGCATGGTTTTGCCTCATTTTCTCAACAATTTTCTCATATTCTGCAATGCCATAGAATTCTATATTATTTTTTTCCTTTAATTAGCAATATCTGAATGGGTAAAATTTTGTTAACCCCAGACTAATCAGGATCCATTCAATGTACCTCATCACAGTCTTTGTTTGTCCATTATTCAGATTCAATGCAGCTTTTATTTTGCCTCTGTTTGGGTGATCTTCAAGTGACATGCTTGTTCCTGGAATTGAATTAAACACTCTTCAGAGCTAACTAGCTAAATCTTTGGAGAACAATTAACACTCTAATAGCCTCCTCCTTCTCTAATAGTATTTTAGTAAGTAAACACTTTTTGTTCTATCCTTAAAACTTCTTATGTTCCAAACCTATTAAAGAAATTTGGCATTTTATGGAAAATGTGCTATATAAATTCATTATTATCATCATTATCTGTTGTGAATGTTCAACTGTACAGAATGTAACATATTACAAAGTTCAATTTTTCTTACTGGTTATACAACTTTAATATAAACGTTTTATAAAAAAATTTAAAAGTAGTTGAAAAGATTAATGTACCTTCAACAACTTCATCCCCTTGACACAAGTAATTTGGTGCACCTCTTGTTGGAGTTCCAAGAAGTTGCATGCACATATAACTCTGATGGCGTTTAGCAAGAGTCCAGGGCACATTCTTGAAGTTCTTCATTGGCAAGGACTTGAAGTAAGCATTTTTTGCTTCAAATCGCATACACCAAAGATGCCTGAGGGGTCCAAATCTGTAGAAAATAGAAAATTCTTATAAAAAATTAAATATCTAGTAGCATGATGAACCGACTGGCAACTAGCAGATGAAAGATGGATTTCTCTGTAACAAATGGAAAAAGATTTGCTGCAACTTTATACTGTAATATCAAATGAAGCCATTCTGTTCCTAGACAAACACAAATGACTATGTATGTTGCAAATGTTGACAATTTTATTATCTGATTTCCTCTCTCAGACTATCACTACCTATGACTACCTATCACTACATTACAACATCTACTGACTAATGTAAAGGGCAAAGGTGAACCTAATAACAGACCAGAAGTGATCTACAGAATTAAATCCTCCAACTGCCCGGCATCCTACATTGGAGAGACAGGACAAAACCTTAACCCAAGACTAAATGAACACAAACAACTGACCAGAAATGGTGAGTTCAGCAATCACATTCCTGAACATCATCGACTCACGAACCACACTATCATTTGCATATAGTTCATTATTGCTGGTAGCAAACAAAAACTTACAATAAATCTAGAGTACAACTTAGTAACAATTCTCTCTCGTATGGAAATGTAAGTAAAAGGAAATTGATGCGCTGTTTCAATCTGAATATATTGAAATCTAATCTCAATGACAGAAATATTGGAGTAACTGTTATAGTCTTTTTCCAAAATTGTCAATAAAAAATGTATCCTATAAATTCTTTAAAATAATCAGCCTATCTTACCTTAAAATTTGATTTGGAAAATGCACGATATAGTGGGATTTTGGGATCATTGAAGCATCTCTGTAAACACTTCTAAATAAGATGTGGTGTTCAGCAATCAATAATCTCAGTAGTTGTACATGCTGTTGCTTTATTTCATGACTTCCACAAAGGCTTGTCAAAGTCAGAAGAAGTAGAAAACACTTCCAATGGCAGTCATCTCTTGGAACAACATCTCCAATCAAGAAAGGAAGACTAAATGCTAAACATGTCATCTGTGCAGCTTAAGTGTGGTATAGTGTAGAAGAATTGAAAATTAGTTATTTCACTTTTGTGCAACTAAAACTTTACTGTAATTATATTTATCAATTAATCAGACAACCTATGTATGGCACAATTTGATTTTGTACTGACAAAACTTAATGAAAACAATCCAAAGTAAGCAAACATTATTCTTGGAATAAATGTTGTGCAATTTTTTGTTATTCTGTGTTTCAAACAAAACTTTCTTTCTTAAATAATTACAGCAGCTGAAAGGTCACAAAGTCAGTGTACTCTCTTTGTCATGTATGGTCTGTGCCAGTACCAGTGCTTTAGTAGTGATAGATCTATAGACATATTTATAAACTACAGAATCCAGCTTGGTAAATATCCACTACCGGCTATCAACTACTGGCTTGGTAGATATCCACCACTAGTCACCTCCACTTGGGGAATAATTATTAATTGTTAACAGTATATAGAAGATCTCATCAACACAAATGAGACTACATACCACTCTGTCTCAACTCTTTCTTGTTTTCAGGCTTTAAAATACCTTTGTCGATTGGGGAAGGCTTGTTTCTTACATCCAAATACCCATAATCAAAATCTTCTATACGCCGATTCAGCTCTGTGAGTTTTATCCACCGTTTTTCTGATATTACATATCGCAATAAATGTTTCATCTCACAAGGCAAAAAACCCTCATGAAGAACATGCATAATATCATGTGGGAAACATTTGGTGACATCAAAATACCGCACTTCAGAAAGGATACTCAAACCAGTGATTCCAAATGTTGTTTTTGCAAATTTAGCCATGCCTGGTTCTGAGGCCATTTCACACAAATACAGGTGCTGGTCCAAATCTCTTGTTTCAAATTCTTCTTCTGTGAACTACAAAAGACAAATCAGTGTTCTCCCATGGTTGGTGCAAGTGGGAAGATCTCTGCATTCCAAGCACAAAGTCTTGGGTTCAATCCCTTAATCTGGCTCAGTATTTGTGACCTTCTATCTGCAAAAGTTAACTCAATTTTCCATTGAGTAAACTGAGTACCAGCTTCTGCTGGGGGCTAATCTGCAATGGATTAATGTCACATGCAGGGGGAGTTCCTTGACTCCTATCTGCTTAACACAACAGAAACTAGAAATAAACATTGGCTCCATGGGCCACTTGGTCTTACTTGGAAAAACAGAAAGCTGCTTGGCTTTAAAGCATGTCACTTGTCTTTGAATTAAACCCAGTTGGTGTAAATGTTGGGGCTGTAAATATTCACAGGTCAAATCTGTCTTCAGGAAATGTTATTGAAAACTGATCAGCTTTTTTTCAAAACTTCCTCTGTACTTTTTTACCTCTGATTTCTATTTTATATGATGAGTATCTTTTGATAATTAGAAACCCTTTATCAGTTGTCATACTGGTTTGATAGTTTCCCAGTCAAGAATTAATAGAACTGACTACAGATATACTTCAACTAAGACCCACTTTGAAATTCATGTCCTGCTTTATGCACCAACAGCTCCTGCACTTTCTTAGTGAAAAACCAACTCCCTCAACAAAGCAAGCAATAAAATGGCTTCCGAGTGTGTCTGCACAGAAGGCCAACAAAGTTCCCCTGAATATGTGATCTTCATTTCGCAGGTGAAATGCATAACCTTCATCCTGTGGACAGAAACAAAAAAATGCCAGAATTCTTCATCAACAGAATTAACTCTAGGTGCTTTACCAGCTTGGCAAATTGAGTCACTTTAACTTGAAAGAAAGAGAGTTTTGAAAAACTGACACATACTGTAAGAAAGGAATAAAGATATTGAACATTCAACAAACTATCAACTCAAGGTGTTTAAAACTTAAAACTGTGCACTGACTGCAGGTTATCAAATTGCCCAAGCATATCTGTATCTTAACAATTCTTTGTCTGCTCAAAACTGCAATGATAGTCATTCACAAGACTATTGAGTAAATTATAACCTTCAATGAAGGAAACAAATGGTTACTGATAATGGTAATTACATCTTACTATATGTACAACCCACCCCAGCAAGAATGTTGACAGCCATCACAAATGGCCTCAGTATCTTTTCCACTCCAAAATTTCTAATGTCAATAGTTTTTCCAATTGCCAACAACTGTATGGTCCTAATTGTTGAACGGTACTGAGGTCGTAAATTGCCAAGGGTATAATAGAAAACACCTGAAAAATACAAATTTGATAAAATACAATAAGATTGATGTCGAAAGAACTATGAACTTATATTAATAAATTTATTAATAAATTTGATGTTTTTATTTTAATAAGGGAATGACAAAACACAGTTACACAGAATACAATATATGTTTCCCATAGTACCTATTTTGTGTTTCTTGGATTTGAAACCTATGGGGTTACAGATTTCAACATCATCATAGTACCCAATAATCTGCAAAGCTTTATGGTCAAAAGAGAATAGGGGATGGTTTCGGACAAATTCACCATCGCAAATATCTCTAAGGACATCATCACAACTGTGGTGTGGGTTTTCCACCTCTTCTAAAACTTCTTCATTTGCAAGCAAGTTCTGCAAATATGTGAAAAATATTTAATTTTGTAAACAATTATGCAATAAATTATTTATTTTATTAACAAATTCTAACTTCTTAAGTTTGGTTGCTAAACCTATGCAACAGTTACAGATTTTTTCCAATGGCTTTGATAAAATCAACCCAAAGAAAAATTAATCTCAATGATGACAACAATGTAATGTATTAGTCATGTACATGGCTGAAAGAGGAATTACTGGCATTGTTCATTGACTAGTAAGAAATATCGTCAACAAATGAAATAAAATGACAATGCATTGCAATTATGAATTTCCTTGGTGAATGTGATTTTTTCAATCAACTCTACATACCACACTTATCCCATAGCAATGAAACTGGGATAAGACACATAGTTTCTTTCTTTAAATAAAACCAAACTACACAAAATATCTAGCTCAGAAATGAGCTACATGCCAGTGAAACAATACATATTCTAAACACTTGATTAAGCACTCATTCTCTATTGAGCCCCCATCCCCCCCCCCCCCCTAGAAGGTCAGAAAATAAACAAGTGCCCAGGGCACTTAATAGAATATTTACAGTATATACAAAAATAGTTATTTGTACAGAGCCAAATTTAGCATGGTACCGAAGTATCATAACTTTACTTCAGGTCTTTGGTTGAGTCAGAATTTTAATAATAGAATGCTAAAGTAAAGGCCATTATCATTATCATTCTTCTTCTTATTAATATTAATATTATTATTATTATTATTATCATTATTATTATTATATTTATTATTATTATGAAATCAGTTTTCGACATATTTCAATATATCACATATCTGACCTCCAAATTTTCCAAGAATGGAACTATGTAGCCAACAGCATCAACCTCAATTGCCCTTTTCTTATCACCACTGCTGGTATGAACAGTTTTCCAAATTCTTTTCTTGCCAAGTTTTACAGGTTGAGGTTCCTGTGTATTCAAATAAGATGTTTCAAATGAAATAACAACTCATTTACCTTGATAGTTAATAGTTCCTTTGCAAAATTCTTTCAATAGTGAGTGCTTTTATTTATCACATAGCTAAAATAATTAGAGACCGCAAACAGGCATTTCAGTCCATCAAAATGTAAACCATTGGCATTGCATAAAAAAATGTTACTGGCATAAGGAAACATTTCACCAAAGCTATGCAGTAAAATAAAACAAAAAAGTATGTTTGAGGAGCAAGAGGGCCAAAACCAAGTCAACAAAAAATATCTTAACAAGAAAGTGGTTTGTCTTTTACAAACCATAAATTCAACTGAATTCCTAGGCCTGAGTTGGTGAGGTTTACATACATACCGTAAGATGAAACCTTTCTTTGAAGAATCTTGCTTGCAGGTACTCAGAGTCCAGTTGGTCAAAGAGAAAGCAGGTGTCAAATATACCATTTTCACCTTCTCCAAGGCAATCATCTTCTTCTGCAAGAATTTCATTTATATTCACTTCATTTCTTTCCAATTTATTTAAGAGTTTGCGTTTCACTGCATCAACAACATGGTTGACAAGATCTTTCGTCGATTCCAAAGTCGCATTTAGAGCTCTTTGAGTAAGCAAGTGCTTTTCTTTCAACACCAGTATATATTTTGCAGCATTCCATTGCATTTCTTCTTCAAAAGAAGCAAAATTACTTGTGCCAGGATGGGCTGGATCTGGATTCAAAATATTTTCTGTAACACCCGGCTTATTATTTTTGTCAATGTGATCATGTACATCAACGTCAGGTGCTAGAGCGCGATGCTTACGTTGAACATGCTTCTGGAAAGATGGCCATTTGTCAAAGGAAGCTCCACAAACACTACAATGAACGCGAAAGTTTGGATCGCTTTTGTGCTCTCTGACAGTGTGTTTTACAAGTTGCTCGGGGGTAAAGGCTTTGAATGTACACATAGAGCAAAAGTGGTATTCTATGTCTTCCATATGCCTTTTTGTTTAACTTTACAAAAATGATCAAACTTTAAGCCGTTCGAGATTGTTTATCTGCTCCGCCATTTTGAGTCCCTGTTGCAGAAACTGCTGACCGCATACTTGTGCGGGTTCTTGTAAAGTGCGTTAATTTATGTTAAAAGCCTCGTTTCCAATATTTTCCCGCCGAAATGATAATTTTGCCTACCATTTGGAGCGCAATGGATGTGGATGAGAAGGTAGGTTGTGTTGTATGTTTTCTCTCTTGTTTTAATTTCTAAAAAAGTCAGCTCAAATGAAAAATTACCTCTTTAACAGATCGAAGAGGTGAAGAGGCTATTGCGGGCGCTAGAAGAGTCGAAATCGAAAACAAAACGGTAAGAAAAGTTTCGCTACGACCGTCGTGAGTACTCGTGAACTGCTAGTTTTTCCGTTTTTGTTTGTTCCATCAACAGTCCCGAAATTTGGCCGATATTGAATATTAGTTGTGCTAATCAAACTTTTGTAACTTTTGTTTTGATAGGTTTTCTGTGTAAAACGCAGTCTTTGCACTATTCTTGGCTTCCGATATCAGTGAACACTTGCTGAACTGAATTAATTAATATCGCATTCATTTTTTCTTTCATTATTGGCAAAATCTGTCAAAACTAAAAACTTTTGAAAATGTCTAGAATTGAATACCGTTTCATTTAGAATTAAGGAGAAGATGCAAAAGATTAGCGGATAAAGCGATTGGCGGGAAAAAAAGTCAAGGAGGGTTCTTGGTTTGAGAAATTTTTTGACGTCACATTCAACGTTGCATCATGGGTAGTCAGAACATGAAGGGAACGTCTGTCTGAGTTAGTATGTGGAACGAATATTTTCAGCTGTTGAAATAGGTGCACTTGGATGTGAAAGTGCATGATGATTGTTCCTTTCTACTGAAGCAAAAAAAAGTTGTCAATTAAAACTTTTTTGGAATGCTGACCAACTGTTGCTTAAACTCACTTAGACCAATCAATTTTAAATCATCATTACTATGGTAATACTATAGCAACAAACCATCCAACTTGTTTAGCAACAAATGCTGTGAGATGAGTTGGAAAGCAATGTTACATGTTTTACATCTGCTACCTCGCAACAAAAATGTGTATTGCAAGAAGTATAAACTTGTTCTACTTCTTGTAACATGCACAAGAAGCAAGTTTTGTTGGGAGACAAGATAGATAGATAAGTGACTTTATTTAAAATCACATGGCAGCCTTCTAAGGCAGAATTGCATGATTATTTACAGTTAAAAAAATTACATGGGTGTAAAATATTCCTATAAAATTTACCAATCTAACAATAACACGTACAGTATTATAGTGTTTGTTGCAACACAAGTTTGACAGTTTTGTTGCTTATATAACTGTGGCTTTAGATGGAAAGTTGTAAAGAAAATTTCCTTGTGCAGACTGTGGTTGCCTCTCTTTAGCACTGACAAAAGTGAGTTTTTACTTAATAAAAGGATAGAAAATGATTCTAAATGTTTGTTTTCTTGCCTGCAGGAAGAAGAGAAGTGGAATAAAGAGTTTCAGAAACCATACCTTGCCACCAAGAATGCCAGCCAAGGTACAGAAATCAAAAATTTTAATTTATTTTTCTTGTCTGCACCATAGAAATTACATTTTCTTCTTTTTGCCAAGGAAACTTGTGAGGTTTCTGTTTTGTGAGACAAGGCCAAATGACATTGCAAATTTAAGTACATATCTTATAAAGTGTTTTCCTAAAATTGTGGTAATAAACATTCACAAAATTGGCTTATGAAAATTTGCAAAATTAGAACACACAAAACTTTGTATGAATAAAGTGTTCTACACTATGTAACTTGTAGCTAAGTTTGCCCCAAACCACCATTTTGTGGTTGCCCTAGATATACAGTGTCATTTATACAGTAACTGGTCAACAGTGTAAGCTTGGTTTACCAACAGGCTGTGAGAGACACTCTACCAGCTGCTGAAAGCAGCAGTGAAAGCGAAGACAGTGACAAGGATAGTGTAGCCACTACACTCTCTGTTTCAAGCACATCTTCACCAGAAAATTACAGAGATAGAAAGCACAAGAGGGATGGTACCTGTTCCAAGATCCTAAAGCTGCCAGGCAACATACAAACCATGGATGAAGCAAGCAGTTCATCTTCAGAGAGTCTATTACCTTATAGTGTGCGAAAACGGAAAAGAGACACCACCCCTCCTAAGAACCCCATGTTGAGCAACATACCATCAGACGGAAAGCAGCAGATAAATCATAACCTACCCAAAGACCTGCAGCTTCCTGGCAACATACCTGCAGATGTTTATAAAACACTGAAGTATGAACCCAATTCAGGCACCTTCTATAAAGCAAGAGTTATTTTGGTACGACTGGCAGTAAGATTTTATGCTGCCCTCTGCCCTTATCCCAGGTCGGAAGATTACATAGCCATCATAGAAAAGTTGGGGACAGAATTTCCACATTTAAGGGATCCGAATACCAGTGCATCTGATAATCCAAGAACAAGATTTGTGAGTATACTAGCCATAATTGGATATAATTTTAATAGTTTTCTCTGATTCAAAATACAGTAGGAACAGTTGCAACATACTTTGAAGGGATAATCAGAGCAAGTGTTTCAGAAATTTATGCCCAGAACAACAAATGTTTTATAATTAAATTTGTTAGTTCAGTAGCTAAAGATGCAATAAACATTAGAATCAACAGGAAATACACTACCATCCAGAGGATGGTAACAAGTGAGTCAGTCCCACAGGTTAAGGTTACAATACCTCTGGATGATACTGCAAAGCTTGCCTTGGAAAACTTTCAAAATGAAGACTTCAAGAAATTCTAATTTGGGAATGGAAATAAACTAATGAAACTTTGTCATACATGGAAAGTCGTATCATTCTGCTTATCAACATGGAAATCATAGCCATGGAAAATGACAAATTTGCACTCAATGCAACAGATAAGTTTTTTTTAGTGGAAATAAAAGTATTGTGCTGCTGCAAAAATTTTTGTCTTGAGTTGAGGGACTCCCTCACCTCTTGTTTGAAATCCCACAGCTTCTTAAAGGGGTTCAATATTGGAAAGCTCTACTGAGTGTAAGATATTGTTTCCCTATGAATATGAGAGCTTTAAATCTGACGTGATATCCAATATATTGTAACATAGTAAAATGTTTTTGAAGGGGTCACTACTTTTACAAGTGCAACAAGCATTCCGGAATTCCAGACGAGATTCTGGTTCCTCTGTTGGCCATGCAAAAATAACCCCACTGAAGCTGGCTACCGTGAATGTGAGGAAAACCACACCACAAGCAGTAACCAAACAAGTGGATACAGTTGGGTATCAAAGGATCATTAAAGAAATGAAAACAGAGTGTGAGAAGGAACGGCCTAATGAGAATATCATCTCATCACTGATGGAAAGCACGTTTTTGAAAAGAAAGGAATGGATAACTTCAGAAGAAACCATGACTGTTGGTTTGATATGCCATGAGTTTCCAGCTTTAAAGTTACCTTATGTGGTAAGTTTAAATGCCCATCCTCGACCTAACATTTCAATAGTTGATATTCAAACTGCCTGGTTGTCAAGGGCAACATTGCTATTATCCAATGGCAATTCTTCCCAACCAGTAGTTTGCTGCTTTCACTGGTAATAGTAGTGTCACTGACAAAGAAGAGTGTCTGTCGCATAACAATGTTGCCCTTGATGAGACTGATTGCCAAAACATTTAAACACTTGGGACATGCTCAAACTGGTAATCATTAGAAAGTGGCATATTAATTTACTGATTAATTTACTTTTATTTGCTCCGTATTTCTTGCATTAGCAATAACATAATAAAATACAGTACTTGACCCATGATAGTTTATTATTCAATGCCCCACAGTGATGAAAATAAAATGTTCTGGGAGTATTTTACATAGTCTCAATGTTCTAATGCATACCTAAGTTGAAGTTCCAGAAACAAAAAGTGTGATGAATATTTCTACTTATAAGAATTAAAGATTACAAACAATGCTGCATGGGACAATAGTATTTCTGTTATATTCCAAAAAATATTATATCACTAATAATTGGTTTCAAGAAGGGGACAGTGATTGCAATAAGCTTAAAATATTTAAAAATTACTAACCAGCTTAAGACAAATGCATCATTTAATCATTAACTTGTACTGGTATAATTTGGTGATTGTTTTGACATGTGTCTACTGGTATACTGTAGGAAAAGCCAAAATTTTCAGTCACAAATAAAAAAGGATACACAGTTAATCCTGCTGAAAAACATTATTCCAAATTAAGATGGACACTTCCATTCTTATTCAGCTGTTTCAATTTTAGTTCAAACAATGGATAAATTCGGTTCCATTTTTTACAAAGAGCTCTTGCCAGGCTCTTTGGAACATGTTTTCAGTATAATAAACATAAGCATTTAAATTTAGTACTGAAAATTATGTTTTGTTTTGGTAGGTGGCTGTAGTCATTCTGAATAATCCAGTACCATTACACATCATCCATTCCAATCACTTTTTTATAATTCTATGCAAATGGTAAACAGCCTCGGACAAATCTGCTTGAATTAAAAATTATAACTATTTATTTTATAAAGCATTGCTTTGTTTCAATTCAGATTTTGCAAGAATGTGCAAGAATGTTAGATTTGAGTGAAGACATCTGCAGCTTGGAAGAAATGGCCATAAAAAATATGAAACTCTGTATGCCAAAAATCATTAAAGTGTTGGATCATGCTGAAGGTGACAACTCCCATGATGAA
>JAODFW020472110.1:0-11972 GCA_027575235.2 Palythoa mutuki | reverse complement strand
AAAAAGAAAATTAGATGGTCCCTTGGAGATAAAACACTCATATCTATGTAATAAAAAGAAAATTACACGTTGGCTTGAACATACGAAATTTATCTTCTCGCTGCGCTCACTCGTGAAATGTTTTTTCCATTCGAAGATAAACTACATATGTTCACGCCACTGTGTAGTATCCTCTATGTATGCTAGCAAGTTACTTAAAGGGATTTCGAACAAGCTACCCCAACACACTTCCACTTTGAATAGCATATAGCAGGAAGAATTTCTTAAACAGACGTTTAAAGCCACTGCAGGTAGTGATAAAAATCTTTCTGCATGGAGAGTATACTAACTAAAAAACAAAAAACAAGCAAGCCTGATAAAACTCTTATTCTGTACTAACAGGGCCCCTTTTGCCAGATCTGTACGGCACACAGTCAGATGCGACGATTAAGATCTCGTCAATCAGTCAGATGAACGACTTCTATTGGTTGCTACAAGCTGTCAATCACCACAAGCGTTGCCTTTAAGCCGGGTACCAACTCAACTCATTCTGAACGAAACTTGATCCATTATAATGGCTCGTTCCTTATATCTTAATCCAATATGATCTAGGATTCTGTATTTTGGATTCTGGTTGGCTATCAGACTCCACCACCCGGTGATTTCAACAGCTTGTTTTATAGATTTTTATAAATTATCTGGATTCCCTGCATGGATTTTCTGTATTCCAGATTCTAGTCGGAAAAGTACATCGGATTCCTTAAAGAGAGAAAAGGAGGATGTAAACTCATTCTCTCTTCTTATACATCAGGGTTGGTCAGTGAGCATATCAAATATCCAGCTATTTGTCATTTTGCCAGGTAATTCTTTGAAGCAAATGGTAAATTTTGAACTTTTGTATCACATTCAGTTTTTCGTCAGCGTTGATGTAATTGACTACTTTCAGAGCTTTACTATCTACTAGATTTTGATTTTAGATTTTCGTGGAATTTCTGTCCATTTTCTTTGTTAGTGTTACTCTTAAGGATACACGGGACAAAATTATCATTTCTCCGAAATTTTTTCTTCAAATGGAACAATAATTAATGTTTTCTAATTCGAAAACTCCAAATAAAAATCTTGTTTTGTTATTGAGATACAGGTTTTTTTTAACACCTTAAAGCAAACGTCGACAGTGACAACATGAGTATAAAAGTCCGCTTTTTAGCAAATCGTTTTTGGTGCAGGTTTCGAACTTCATGAAGTTTATTCTCCACGATCGTTAAGTCAATTTTCACAAAACTTGGATAATTTTTTCTCATATGCCTTAACTGCAAAAGAGTGTCTCCAATTTTTTTTATTTTTCCTCGTTTTTGATTTGTTCACATTTTCCCGAAAATAGCATATGAAAACAACAGTTCCAAGTTCAAAAAATTAAATTATAAAAATTTTTTAAGACACTTTAAAAGACAGCTGAGACACCTTTTTGTTCTTCAATGTAAGTAGATTCGATTGCTCAACAAAACAAACGCGTGACGCTTGACACTTCGGAAAATTTTACTCGAATATAAATTAGTGTTGTTTTGAAAAAATTCGCTCGCGTGTGAATTATAAAACAAAATAGCTAAAACCAATAACAATTTCGAAAACTTTATTCTTTCTTATTTCAGAAAATGTATAGCTTTATTAATATCGGCCAAATACTTTGCGAGTTACACGTTTTTCAATCACCCTTGTTTTGTTCAGTGTATCCTCAAATCTCCCATTCTAGTTTCCGATTTCTTGGAACTAACTTTCGATAAATCATCTTCAAAGAAATCGCCTTTATAACTCTTTATATCCCATGTTATAGTGAGTGTTGTATTTTCTGACACCATTGACGCTCAGTTCTTTCATTCTTTTGAAGAAATTAGTAACATATCGCCTTTTATCAAACCCAGAAATTATAAGACCATTACATTTAATATCTTTATAAAACAACACGAAATATACATAAACAAAGCTTTAACAATTAATCAGTGAACAACACAATACTCTTCTGCATCGTTCTGCATAATTAAAGTGGTTCTAAAATAAAGATGACTTTTAACAACTGAGCCTAGAATGTCAAAAATGGAGCACGAAACACGAAGTGAAATATCGGGGGAAAATCGAATAGATTGTTCTTGCTCTATACATTATTATACATTGTTATGGCATGATACACGTTTGAGAGAGTATTGTGTTTCAATTTTTTTCCTTATTTTTTGACCTTTAAGCCGCTGTTACACGTTGAAACATTCAGTTGAAACTCGTGTGCAACGACTATGTGAAACAAGTTTCAGCAGGCGTTACACCGTGTAACATAGTCGGTTTCGTGAAACTTTTTTGAACTTCCGTTGCGAGACAGGTTTCACGAAAAGTAGAACCGCTTCTACTTCTGCAACAGTCGCAACGTACTCAGTGGTGATAAAAACAAGCGTTTCACCGTGTAACACCTCTCGGTGTGGTGAAACTTGTTTCGTATTGTTGTTGCACACAAGTTTCAGCTAAAAGTTTCAACGTGAAACAACGGCTTTAGAAGTTTTAAACAGCAACATCGCATTTAAAAACTCAAGCGCCTAGCACTTATAAACTTTCGTACGACTATTCTACCGTCTGTGGACAGGGACGTTAAGCAGTTGGTCTAGTCTCCTAATCTCTCAACGTTCAATCAGGGGACCTAAAAGACCCCACACACTTGTCGAGAAGAGTAGGGTTATGACCTGGTGTTCTGGTCTGTCCTTGGTAGCAGAGGGCATTTATACTTAAATAATATTGTAAACACAGTCCAGTCCTAAAGTCCCACAACATTATTGTAAAACCCTAGGAATTCAGTTACTGGTTGCGATATAGGTTAAAAGTCGACCAACGGACGATTACGTTACGTTTTTTTTTTACCATCAGCTTTTCCGAAAAGTCAATTATTGTGCATATTTGACACAACCGGTGCAACCGTCTATCAGCGTTTCCAAGAAATCATGGTCCACATTTGGGACATCTAGATTGTTCACTATTTGTTCGAAAAAAAAAAACGGTTGGAATGGATAAAGAGAAATGATACTTATATTTTCACTGAAAAAACGGAGTTTTAAGTCAGCGCTTAGCGGAAGCTAGCACAAGCCGTTTGTTACAAACGCTGCATAATTTTTTGTTCATTTCGGTTGGAATGGAAAAAGAGGAATACTTCTGAGGTTTTTCATCATTTTCAAAAATTTTCCAGCGAGATGAACTGTATCATTTGAATTTCTGACTGAAAATTCCGGTATTCCTGTGCAAATGATTAGCGGCTCTGGGTGTAACTGTACGAACCATTAATGTTTCCAAGAAATCACTGTGCACATTTGCGGTACTGTCAGAAGTATCAGCATTTCCAAGAAATCACTGTGCACATTTGCGATACTGTCAGAAGTATCAGTATTTCCAAGAAATCACTATGCACATTTGCGATACGGTTAGAAGTATCAGTATTTCCAAGAAATCACTGTGCACATTTGCGATACTGTCAGAAGTATCAGCATTTCCAAGAAATCACTTGGACACATTTGGGGCAATTTGTGTCGCCAATGCTACTATGGCAAAGTTTTAAAGTAGAATGAAACAAAACAAATTTTGGCCGTCCAGATTAAATGAAATTTGGGAATATTTGTAATGTATTTTATTTCAGCGAGAAAATTAGGGCCCTTACAACTCGTACCTTAGCCTTTACTTATCAGGAAGTAGCTGGCCATAAACGCCCTGTAGCCATTTTCTAATGAAACCTCCGCTATTCGTAGTGTAACATCAGCTTTTCCAAGAAAAATGAGGGGAGGGAGGGCAACTTCTCAGTCGAAAACTTACTATTAAAAATTTTGAAGAATTGATCTTATTTATATAATTTTAACAAGTGTTGCAGAGCAGCCGGCACATTTCCAAACAAGACACAAGTGTGCACTATTGATAAATGATACATTGAAAGTGAAATAAAGTCTTTTGACAAGCTAAATCAGGTTACATCTCCCTCTTTACTACAACTAAGTGTACAGACACAACTATTAAAATAAACATTTTCTGTCCACTTTGTGCACATTTACCTATCTTAATAAGAGTCAGGTTAGTGTAGTTGTCATCGTTGCGCGTCTCTCCTTCACGAGCAGGGATCCAATTTCGGGTTTTCATTTGGCTTCATTTTCGGTGACATCGAAAAGCTTCGACCTAACGTTTTCATACCTTTTTCAACTGTCCACACTAAATGCTAAAACGCTCGAAAACGTTGAATATGAGTACGTGTGAAACCTTAAACAATGTGCACATGCTCAAAAGGGACGCCATGTTTCATTTTTCACGGACGCGAAGCCTGGGTACCACTCAGGATGTGGATGACATCATCGTTTATATTCCGGTGCGTTTCCCACTGTCCACAAGAAGACGATACCAATGCGTTTTCATTTGGATCCACTTTCCAGAGCGTTTTCACTTTGATGTGGTTTCGCCGAAAACGCTCGGGGTCCTAAACACAAACGCATCGAACGTATGCGCTTTCGAACGAAAACGCATTAGTGTGGACGTGGCCTTTAGGCCTAGTTTTACATGTGCAGAGTCTAATGCAAATGAGGTAGAACAAATAAATTTGCTCATTTGCATTAGATTCGACACATGTGGAGTTCGACGTTTGAACTAGACCTTAGTAAATCTCTCGATCTTACTCAAAGGTATTATCCTGGTATTCTGATTTTTCCAGGAAAATAAACTCCAAGCTAATTACAACTGGCTGTGGTTGGTTATAGGGATAGGTTATCACTTTGGTACCACGTCTTGTTACCGTATCCATGGTACACTATTCCTAAACTCAAACTAAATAAATTTAATTGTCTGGTGGGGTTTCAAATATCTTGGCTTCTACTATTTTAACACACTGGAAGGCTTTTCTCTCTGTAAGTTGTGATTTATTTTTACAACAAATGGTTGCAGAAGTATATGAAATCCCAGCGGTACAAATAGTCTCGATTAACTTCACATTTGTTGTTTTACAAAATATATTTCTTAATCCTTATGTACTGGAATCAAAAGTTAATTGTCCCTCCACGTCTCTCATTCTGGCACGATGCACGGGACACCTGCCCTTTCAGGGACTTGGAAAGGCGCTTATTAATAATTCAAATACTCTGGATTAACAAATTTTATTTTGTGAGGAGAGCATTTGAATTACTAGCAAAGCGATTTGTTTTTAAAGCTATTGTCTCTTTTGGAAATACCCTATTTTTCTAATTTTGTGAACAGCAATAAATAGAACCTGTTTGGCTGAAAGAAAAAATTGCGGAAGGAATTCAAGACCATTTTTCTTTGTTTGACCTGCGTATTTCCAAGCGCTTTTGCTAAAACTTTCATGAAAAGCTGCATATAATAAACAATTACTTGCAAAAACAAAAAGTGAAAACGCCGGATTCAAATTAATCCAACTCAACAATTATGCACGCTACATAAAAAGTGAAGTATAAAACATGCATTACTTTTAATTTTTCATTAGAAATAACAGAAGATAAAACTTGTCTACCGAGTAAAAACGTATATTTAATTTCATTAGTTTGCAATGTATCGCGGCAGTCACAAGTTTTATCAGGTCGTAGAAAAAGAGTTAAAACGAAGTGAGTTGTTGAAAGCGAAATGATCACCTGAACTGAATCAATCAACTATTAATGCTTGGCGTGTGTTCTGAAAATTTGGTTTAAGATAATATTGCTGGTCTATTTCGGTAATCATATTTTAAAGCGGACGACCTATTTTAAGAGACCGTTCATACTAAATTTGTACCCCCGTTTTCAATTACTCTATGTTCCGAGGTGAAAATAATTTTCAGTTGCAGCCTTGTTACTCTATCCGAAGCACACTCTTCAGCTGGGAACGGCAGTCTTCGAGCTGCTGAGAAACGCAAAAAAAATTTCTAACCACTGTTTAACGATATAAAAGGTAAATTGCCACAGTTCTGTCCATGATCAAAACTTGAGCCGATTTAAGGGAAGAATACAGTAAAATAACACAGAACCATAACAAAATATGAAACAACGGAGTGATTCTTGATGAATGTTGTAAAAAAAGCAAGCGAAGTAATTTAACTATGCCGTTTCCGAATTACGCTTCAGTGCTCACAAACAAAACCATTACGTTGAAGTCAAGTTCTTCAAAATACAGAAAATGTGTTTCAAGTTAGAACATGGTCTCGACTGAAAGGCTTTGTTGTGAGCAATGGAGCGTTATTTGAAAATGGCCTTTACGGGTTTTCACACAATCGCCAGAGACGCCGAAGACAAAAGGCGGAGCGGCCATGTTGGTTTCCTAAACAAATAAGATCATCAAAATTGTTTTGTTCAAGGTACATTAACGTGGCCGCTAAGACGTCAGGTGAAAACCCTCTGATCAGAACGATCACAAACCATTATTCGTAGAAACCTTATCAATCTTTATTCGTTCCAGGCCGTAACACATTCTAGAAAGCTGTGTGGTCGTTCTAAACCTATAAATTATCTCGCATGCAATTTTACATTCATCGTGATGAATCACTTTTGTTTTTAATTTTACCGTACTAACTTTTGTTTGTATTATTGCGAAAGACAAAGGGAAACCGAAACCTAATCGAAACATAATATCTCAATTTTTACTCCGATTTGTTCTGCCTAAATCGATAGATTATCACTTGTTTCGATCTCGAGAAGTTTTGAATCAACTGATCACGTGCGGACAAAGAGCTTTTGCTCACGTGAAACATACCATTGTAAAATTACTGGTGGTGGAAGCCGGAAGTTGGTCCAGGCAAAGTTGTGGTTTTCAGAGCAAGTTCTTGCGTTGTTTTAAAAATCTTTTAAGACTTAAAATAAAGCTAAGATGGCAAAATTTTTGATTGAAGTATTAAAACAAAGAAAGAATTTGTCGTGAAAATTCACAACTTTGCCTGGATCGCAACTAAGGCCCAATACAGATTTTATGAGAAAATCCAGTAAGCGGGCTTCGGCTGCAGTGAAAATACCTGCACAAAGTGTTCTCGCCCGCATATCCTAACCTTCAGTTATTTCTAACTTTACTGTATTCTTGTCTCACATTTCGGCCATGAAGAGAACCGCGACTCTGCCCTTTTAAGAAACAAATTTGCTGTGACTGAAAATTACAAAGCAAATAAGCATGCAACTCCTCGGCGAAAAAGAGTAACAAAGCTGTGACTAAAAAATTAAGCAGATGTTCTTGGGTTCTCACAACGGTTTTGTGATAATTTAGCAAGAATCCAAAAACATCTGTCAATAAATATATGTATGGTGGACCCTTCACGTTGTGTGCATCTCCCGAGACTTTATAATCGCTATGTACAATGTACAATGTTAAGGTGCATGTGTGTTAATCATTCTATCCCTGCGCGATTCATCTATGTTAGACTGTACATACAGCACTTCAAAATACAAATGTGTTTCCTCAACGTATGCATCCGAGTAGTGACAGGTTGCCAAGAAATCATTTCTGCCCTGATTTCATACATGATCCAAGAAAACAATTTCTTTTCTCGATACCAAGAGTTATCTCCGCTTTCTCGAATCAAGAAGATCACATCAGATGATCAGCAGAACTGAGATAATAAAGCTTTCTTGTTATCTATCACTTTTCCATATTTTTCCATATTCTTTGGCGCCATTGCAGTTAGATTGGCGAGCATTATTTCCATAAATGTCTAACAGCAATGCGTTAAGGCTACGTGGCACCACTTCCAACCACTGGGACATCAATACTATTACGCTGAACTGCAGAACTATCTGGTCCACTGCGGTTTTCATTGCCGTCACTGGAATGAATAAGAAAAACACTGATTAAAAATCAATATTCTATATCAAAATGTTAAAATTTCATCTCCATATTATGCGCTGTAAGTGGTCCAATAACCTCGCTGACTTACAGGTTATCTTAAGAACCGTTCATTTTTGGGGGATAGGGGGGTCCCTGGTAGAATTTAAGATGTCTTCTTACATCCCACATCCCAACCTTAACTGACCCGAAATGTTTTAGGTACCCCACCCCAAACCCCACCCCCTCAATTTCAGTTCTGACCAGTGAGATCACACAAAACAAGACGATAACATGAAAGGAACAAAAGATAAATAAACAGTTTGTATTAAGAGAAGAAATAAAAAAGAAATGAAATGAGCTTTAATGAGATGAAAAAACGAGGGAAACAACGAAAAAGAAACTCCCAAGAGAGTTATGTGGAATCCTAGATCAAAACTTCCAAACAATTGATCTGGTTTAGTAGCCACGCTACAAGTACGAGATAAGCCTACGTCATACTCATCTCGTTATCCATCCCACAAAGCTAATCGCGTCGACGTGCCAACTAGAAGCGCGCCGACAATTTGTTTGATGTGACAATTTTCAACAAGTTTCCGTATACTATTTGTTTTGCAATCGGTTCGGTTTTCTGTTACAGGTTATTGTTTATCACATTACTACGGCTCACTGTTCGTTCTAAAAATTGGTATCACTTCTTTTGCCAAGCCACTGGTCTGGACGAGCGGTTGAACTCAGATCACCCGGAACTCATTACCATGAAAATATTCGGCCTTAACAGTCTTTCTAAATCATTTACTGTTTACTCCAGAGACAATGTCTCAATTTACACTCGGGATCAATTCTTACCTGATGTTTATTGTGAGATTGTTTGGATTTCTGGATTTCAGTTCTGTGGTAGTTGATTGTGGCGCCTGTACTGCCGTAGGAGAGAAAGGTGCATTACCACGAACCAAGCTGTTTGACAGCAGTTGGCTAGACGTGCTTGAATTGAGAGGAAAGTTCAGAGCATATACACCTTTCATTGGTGCAGTAGAATAAGCATTCTTGCCGGATGTAGCAGTGGAGGAGCCCATTAGCGATGCTTCACCAAGGCTAGAGTTAGGTCCATTTATGACTAGATTTGATAGCGTTCTGCTGTTATCGCCCCTTAACGGGCTGTTATGCGTGAAATTTGATCCTACAAATCCATTGAGAGAGAATTTTGACCTTGGCTGAGTTGAAAAGCTCCTATACGTCCGTGGTCTTGGTTCTGTGGCAGACATTGTCTGCTTGCTCGAGTCCTGCTCGGATGGTTGTGATTGATCGGTAAATTCTTGCGAAGAAAGAATTGGTGTTACGCTCCTAGACGGCGGCGATTTTGGTCTGAAGTGTGCTCTAAAAGAGTGGAAATATCAATATTTTCAGTAATAAATCTAAAAAATTTCAATAAAAATGTCTTAAAGCAATAACTTCAATCTAAGAAAAAATCACACACAACAACGTACGGTCTTCTCAAACCAATGACAAGGTCGTAAGGGAAAAACCCATTTGGTAAGAACGAGGAACTTGACGAATTCAGTAATGACTCCAAATCGTCCAGGTGATCACTGCCGCTGGTATGAGCACGATCCATATATACCCTGTAACAAAAAAGTATATACGTCAGGCCTTGTGCTATTATTTTTTTGCTCTTTCAAACAAGTTATTATACAACAAACGCTAACAGACTTGAAAATCGACCTCCCAAATCGACCAAGACTTATACAGGTAACAAGTTGTAAGTTTTGATTTGAGCTCCACTGTCACCAAAACAATGTGCAAGGTAACAAAACTAACGCTGTTGACGTTTTTATTGCTCCCAGTGGCTCTTTTAGTACAGTCAAGGCCGTTCTATAAACGCTTCCGCCATCTTGGATTGAAAACGAGGCTGGAAAGACAAAACGGAGAAAAGATGGCATCGTATCATATGATTTATGGGAATGGTGAATCTTCTTGATCGAAATCATTGAACTATTTATCAAAACTTGGTCTGGATTTTGCTAAAAAATTGGCAAACGAGGAAACTAAACATGGTGAAAGGTTTGGTTTGCCCGTCAAGCCTCGTTTTCAATCCAAGATGGCAGAAGCGTGAGAAATTTCTACGACTATGCTCCAGAAAAGCCAGTAAAGACCTGAAGCAAACAACTTATCCCGTTTACCAACTGCACTTCTTATCATCGATCACCATTTAGGGCGCCATTTAGAAGCATCTTTAAAAAAAATTAGTCACTTTGCGTAAATTTTATTCGAAACCCCACACAGGGTGAGCACTGATCTTTTAAAACAAAACTTCAGAATATTTCCAGAGTTTTTCTAGACCTCTGCACCGATTTACCAGACTCAAAATTAGGTCACTAATCGTTTCAGACAAACGTTTCAGACACAATGACAATGTTTCTATTACCTGTGTTGTGATTTCTAGTTTGTGTTGTGTGTTCTAAACTTATCAGCGTAACAGCTGATAAACTGGAATCGTTTTTCAAATTAAGAGCGTCCCACCTCTGAAGGATTTTTTTAGTAGAACTGGGATCCCTGCGGCTTAGGGCTCAATAAATTTAAGACGCAAAAATCGAAAAATTAAAGACCAAAAAAACGCAACAGACAGAAACTCGCGAATGTGCTTTTAGCAATCAATGATCAACTGAAGCTGAAGTCACATAATTCCAAGTGACGAATTCCTCTGACTATAATATATTGAAATCACTTGTTATTTGTGGAACAAAAAATTGAAAAAGTCGGTGCTCTCATCAAAATTATTTTAATACAATCTTCAAAACCCGAGTCTAACAAACTAACAAAAAAAAAATTCAAACAAATATTTTAAACCCTTTAATACTTCAACTATGAAACTGGGAAAATTGAAGTCCTTTTTAAGGCCTTAAAAAGATGAAATCGAAAATAAGACCCGAGGGAACCCTAGGGACTCACTGGCTGTTTTTTTTCGACTGGAAGTTTCTCCAAGAAAATCCAGACTTTTTTCCAGACATTTGCTCTACTTTCAAGAATTCTTCCATACTTTTCAGAAAGTTTTTGGGTTCAAATCATTTTTCCAGGCTCTGAAAGAACTATCTACTCGCCGACGAATTGAATAGTTTTTTAAAATCTATTTACTTAAAGATTTATCTTTGTCGAAGCCTTCAGAAAACAAGTTTAACGTAGTTCAACGTGTGAGAATAATTTGTAAACTATGAGCAACAGTTTCAACATGTCCCGAAGGAATAGAAAACAAGACTTCTCATTTGACCCACACAATAGCGTTAGGGAGACGCGCACCTTGGCCTCTCCGGATAAAGCTTAAGAGCTCTTGGCTGGGTTGTTCAAAAGTGGGTTAACTTTAACTCTGGGTCAAGCCAAAATTAGATAACAATTTTCTTCACCAAAGATATATATACCCTACATATAAAATAATGTTCAGAATTTTTACAGAAACAAAATGTCAGCTCCAGAACTGCAGCCCAAATCGGCCTCTACAAGGTTGGAAACGTAAAGATGGGTTAAAACTTTAACCCTGATTAGTGCCAATCAACTTTTGAACAACTGGACCCTTATCTTTAACCGGCACTTTCAGGAACACCAAATGTAATATAAAAAATGTTAGATGGAACTAACACGGTGCGAAATTAGCATTTTTTCCTAACTGTCCCAGGATAGATTTTAGCCCAAACCATAATGCAAAACATGTATATACATGTAAGGTGCATCTGGGATCAGCGATCATTCAAGAATAGTTTTATTTACGTTTGTTCTATTCTTTAAGGTACGATGATTCTCAAAACTCAAGATAAACACGGGTGGTAATGTTTACAGCAGTACACAAAAGTTTGTGACGTTAAAATAAAACATTTCACTAATTAAACAATTTCCACAAATTTCCACAAATTAATCAGAAAACTAATGCGGATAAATTTTGACGTTTCGATGACATCCTGTCATCATTACTCTGCACGAGGGCAGAGTCAAAAAATGCATCGAGTTTCTTTTTTTTCGTCGGGTTACGTTTGTGCAACCTCGTTCCCAGGCTTATTGCACTTGCGCACGCAAGGATTTCTGTATGTAGGAGGCAGAATTCCAAGATGGCGGACCAAATTTCAGTCTACACGAGGAGACCGATTCTGCTAAGTTTCTCCTATTTAACAACAACTTTCGAAAAATGTTTTTTGCAGAATTTCAAGATA
>JAODFW020471088.1:0-11972 GCA_027575235.2 Palythoa mutuki | reverse complement strand
GACTCCTGAGAATATTTTCATTCAAGCTAAAAATAGAAAATCTGTGGCGCTCGTTTCTGCATTTCTATGGTTTTTTCACTGGCGCAATTTGTTTACAACTTTCATGATCCAAAGGTCAAGAAAAACCAACTGGAGGGTCGAATATACACGAAGAGTTCAGTACTTGTGAAGATTAAAGTGACTGACACAGGCAACCCAGTGAAGACTCTGTAGAGTCTCTTGTTTAGTTTGACATTGCACTCTTTGCATTGGTCCAGGAACACTGCAAGTACCTTGCCATGGTCTTGGTTGGCTTTTTCTACTGTGCTGCCATAGCCAACCATGATGAAGTCATGAATCAGCAACAACCTCAATTCCTGCGAGTCCCTCAATGAGTTCATGCATCTTGCATTGAGAGGTGTCTGGGGCAGAGCTGATGCCAAAGGGAAGTCATTGCCAATGGTAATGGCCAAAAGGGGGTGTTGAAGGTTGTTAGGTATGACGACTCCTGGTTTAGTTTCACATGCCAGAAACCATTGCGTACATCCAGCTTTGTAAATACTTTGGCACCATGAAGACAGGTTGCAATGTCCTCGATCGAAGGAAGTGGATAATTCTCCCACTTGATTGAGATCCCTTGGGTCCAGAAATATGCATAGTTTTCCATTAGACTTTGGCACCGTGGAGCTGATCAATGGGATAGGTACATGGTCATTGTTTTTCCAATGTCCCAAGAGCCTCTCTCACTTTTTCTCGGGGTGTAACAGGCAATGATGCAGAACTGGATCCTGTAGCCATGTTTACAAATTCTCAATCACGACTTTCAAGAAAAGCTACCTGATACCACTATAGCTCTCCACTCACTGAAACCATATAAGAATACTTGGAAAAATTTTGTGTGTTTGTACAAGTGAGGTTTTATTCAATCTTATCTTTATTCAAGTAAGTTACTATAAACTATATATTATAAGCCAAATGTACATATTTCCTGAATTCTTGTGGTTAGCGTGGGTTAGCATTAGCATTAGCCGTAGCATATCGTCACAAGTAATTGCTTAATTATAGTCACTATAAAAATAATAATAATAATAATTATCATTATTATTATTATTATTATATCAGATTTGTTCACTGCCAATACAATACTGAACATTGTACATACTAGGTGCTATATATTTCTGCACCCATGCTACATTGGGCCAGCATACCAATGGCAATTCAAAAAAGGTCTTCCCTTGTCTTAATATAAATATATTATTATATCATTTTATAAGACTGGTGCATGAACAGAAAAAGATTATTGTTATCATCATCATTATCATTATCATAATCACTATCATTATCATTATCATTATCATTATCATTACCATTATTATTATCATAATCATTATCATTATCATCACCATTACCATTATAAATTACTATCATTATCATAATCATTATCATCATCATTGCCATTATCATTACCATAATCACTGTCATTATCATTACCATGATTATTATAATAATTGTTATTATCATAATCACTATTATTACCATCATCATTACCATCATCATTATCATTATCACCATCATTACCATTATCATAATCACTATCAATATCATTATCATTATCATTACCATTATTATTATTATCATAATCATTATCACTACCACCATCATTACCATTATCATAATCATTATCATTATCACCATCATTACCATTATCATAATCACTATCATTATTATCATCATTATCCCTTATCATTATCATAATCATTATCACTATCATTATCATCATTACCAACATCATTGTCACTGCCATTTTCATTATCATTATTTATATCATAATTACTAGCAGTTCCACACAGATAAAGATTTTTTAAGGTGCTTTGTCAGTGATGTTATTAAACATTTTTTCTTTGCTACCCTTACTAATATCATTTGAGGTAATATTACAAGAAAAAAACTTGAATGTTTGTTTGCAGCATGCAAATTTCTATTTAAAATGAAAGGTTTTAGCAAGCAGTGCACTAATAAGATGTACAAAGCAGAAGTAAAATTCAAGAAGTTTTCAAAGAGTCTGAGCTTAATTTCTAAAATTAAGGGCTTTTCAAGCCCTCCAGTCTCCTGAAAACTAAAAGGAGTTTTCATTGAGTTCTAGAAGTACAGAACCTGTAATCAACTTACATCTAAATTCAATGAGATCTGATGTTTTGAAAAGATTTTTTAATGAATTGTATTACTTTTTAATGGACTGTGTTACCTTGAAAAAACTCGAGAAGAAATAACTGTCCAACAACACATCTTCCAACACTGTCTCATCTAAAATCAAACAAGAAAATTAATAAATGATATATCAATTTATAATTTATAATTGAATCATTGCCTCATCTTCTTCAAGGTGTTTGGTATACACTTTTGTTTCCAGCTGCGCATGCATTTCCATTATTATTCTTTATGCAGGCAACACACAGCTTGATGACATAACTACAATAATTATAATACTGTGAATATTATTATTTTTTCACAGCATGTTCAAAAGTAAATTGATTTTTAATCTGTAATCAAACCATTTATTTGCTGTTGAACTTTAATCTTATTTTAGTCAAATTTTCTTTAAACTTTATATTCAATAGAAATGTATTTCATAAGCTGCTCAAGATTTGTAAAATATTTCTTAAGCTTTTAATGTAAATTGTATTTGATTTTTTATAAATGAAAATTTATAAGGAAGCCCAAATGGTTACCATTCAGAAAATGAAAACTTTTCCTAATTAAAAATTAAACCGCTTTGCAAAACTAAGGCTAAGCCAAAGCAAAAATACGCAATACCTTTTAAATTTTACCAAAGAACGTACAATATTAATCGCTTTGTTAAACAATTGATTTTTTGAAAAAATCCATTTTAACAGACAAAGAGAAATTTAAAAACAAGACAACAAGAATGGCTCTCTCTAGCTTTTCGGTCTTTTACAGAATAAATAAACATACCAGCGTTGCTAAAGAAAAATATGAAGCTTTTGAATTATAAATGCTGCGCTGTGTTAAATTTTAAATTTGGAGACTTCCCTTCTCAATATGTTTTGAATATGTTTGGTTATATATGGTGAAATACAGCTGCTTCAGCCCGAGTTATTCTGAACACTTCTATAGATTTAATACCTCCATGTTCTTGTGACAACTATCTATAATTTATAAGTTCTCTTTTTACCCCATATCAATTAAACAATGGAATAACTTGCTCTCTCAAACCATCAACTCTGCAACCCTGAATTCATTTAAACAAGCAATCCGTACACTCTCCAACCAATATTGTTTAGCAATTAGCAATGTTAAATATTATACATTGACTTGATTTGAATTTTAAATTTTTAACGTCTGTTAGTGTAATACTTTAAATGAGTGTGGACGAGAAAGGCGAATAAAATGAATCCCTCGCTCGATAAAGATAAAAATTTACTAACCCACAAAAACTAATAAATCATGCAAATGTGGTTGGTATCTGCAAGAAAAATATTATTCATGATAACATGTGACGTTCTGTGATAAACCATTTTGGCATTATAAAAAATTCATGAAGTTCAAAGAGACTGCTCCCTTCGTTCACGGGACGTTCGGATTGTTTGTTGTTAGCACTATAGATGCCAGTTTACTTACATCTCTTTGCGCCGAAAGCAAGACTGTAGGCTCGTCTTCGCTCAAAATCTTCCTCAAATGTAGGTAATTCTGTTGCAGGGATTTCTCCTTTCAAATGAAGGAAGATCAGGGCAGCTTTCTCGTAAATTGCATGGCTAAACGTGTCGAGCTTCTTTCGTACTTCGACACTGGTTTCGCTGTAAGAATTATCTGTTTTCTTTAACACAACTCCAGCAGATCGGCTCTGTATTGTGGCATTTTGCTCACTAGCCGCTTTTCTCTTATGGGTGTCATTCCGCCGCGACATTTTACAGCAAGTTTTTAGTAATTTTGTATTTCGTGCATGTTTACATAGGCAAGTGACAAATCGCTCGCTTGGTCGTGTCCACGTCGTGTCTCTAAGGACCTCGTTACGTCACAGACAAAGCACAGGGCGCCCGCCAGGCGCCAAGCCTTTTCAAAACATATTGGTCAATTGTCGTAATGGACTGCCATAGTTAAACAATTAGAGAAAAGTTAACAAGAAATTAGCAGCCAGTAACAACAAGTGAACAAAAAGAAACCAAAATTAACACCCTTTTAATTCTAAAACTTTTACTGCCTTAACGTAGTGAAATCGGCCGTGTGGCATTGAATAGTTTGAACAAATCAACATTTCTCTAACCTACAGCTAAAAAATAATAGCATTTTTGATCGTTGTTATGTTTACAGTAGCGTCCAACAGTCGCCCAAAGCAAATCGTTAGATGGTGATTAGTGCACACTCAAACAATTCGTGATCACAGTAGTTCACACGGATACAACAGATTACAGATTGTGTCACAAGGACTGTTTACTGTAGAGAGGGGCGGGAGCAGAATTAAATTCGGTCGGCATGTTTTTCTAGTTGATCAAATTTACCTTAGCGAATGCAGTGAGTAGTAGTGAGTAGTTTGGAGTGTGTGTTTTATTTGGGGAAGAGTGTGGTTGTATTATTTATTTTTTGCGTACCACTGCGAAGTACAGCGATTGAGCGGTACGCAGCGCTTATTTATTTATAGTGTGTGGGGGAGGTGTCGTTTAGAAGTGTATATAATGTGTATCTAATTAGCACTCCTACATCTTGCCGATCCAATATCAATATAATGTTAATACTTTTGATCGAAGGCCATCTAGCTTCTATGGTTATTACGTATGGCCTGCACTCTAATTTTTGTTAAATCTCCTTCCTTCTTGTAATTTCTATGTTGTACTGTAAAACTAAAGAGTGTTAATAAATTGTTGTTGTTGCTGTTATTGTTGTTAAGTTTATCTACAACATTGATTTCTAACATTGTAATCTATCTTAATTTTTTTAGACACGTTCACTTTTAAACGGGTTTGTTTTTATAGCTCCTTAGGCTTAGTTGAAGCGTGTATAAATAAATTAGTTGTTGTGGCTACTGGGCATGCCTAGATTGCCCTAGGCAACTTTTGTCGTATTAAGCAACGTTTTTCACTACTAGCATGCAACTTTTGCTTTTTCGAGCAACTTTTTACCAAATTAAAGGTTTTCAGCACGCAAGAATTAACAATTTGATTCGGATGGTTGAAGTGTTTCATACTGCGAATCTTGGATATCAGTCATCTCTGTTATTCATAAAAGATAATTATCAACAAATTGAATTCTTAATATTCCCCTGGACAAATCAGTTCGTCGCTAACCACATGCACGCATTGCGAGCCTATTCTTGTTATTGTTGTTACTGGGGCAGGTACCTACAATTATTTTATTGTATTCTTGCCTAACATCCGCATGCAATGAACCATAACTGTACCTTTTTTAAAAATACGATAACCAATATCTCCTTCACGACTTCATACTTAGACGTAGCTTGGTCTGATTCAACCAAATTAAAATGATAACAACACGAGCAAACCTCAGTCACTTGCTACAAGACTTTATTGATAATCTGGAACTCTGAGTAGCCCCTATAGATCATTCTATAGTACTTCTACAGACATCATAAATGTGGATATTGACTTCCGTAAAATATCAGTTCGGCCCGTATAAGGCACGAAGGAGAATGATGGGGTGGACGTAAAGAGTAAGAGGGCACAACTTACACCAAAATTAGTGTCATGTTTTAAACTCGAGATCAATGGATCATTATGGAGATATGTCTTGAGAGTCGTCATTATAAACAATTTCTTGCCTAACCTTTTATTTTGAGCAATATCCAAGATTTTCCCCACACAAATAAGCAACCGACTCACCCGCTGGGCGTTAGCGGCAAAAAAATAGAGAAACCCACAGCAGATGTTTTTAGTCGTCAAATGCCACAGAGTTTAAACATTAAAACTTTGGTCTTTTTTTTTCTTGACATTCCTTTTCAAAAGTGAAAAATAGATAAACTTCAATTTGAAAAATAAACTGTAAAATATAGTATCTAATACTTAACATTTCTTGGTGTTAGGCAAGGCAATATTAATTTAATTTCAATTAATCTGTCATTCAAACAGCTATAAGAAACGAGAATTGTAAATTGCTTCTGATGTCACTACTTTTAAAAATAACAAAAGTGCTATTTGTAGGTTGCAGAAACTGCTCAAAAATATATTAAATAAAACAAGTAAGTTATATTACTTTACCGAGAGAGAATTTCTATATTTTGACAAATTCGCAACATCAGTACAAAGGGACCGTTCATTTTTACAAGGTAGGAAGGTTGGGTGGGGGTAAACAAAATTTAGGGGGGACATCTTAAAAAATTTCAGTCTAAAGGATAAAGAGGTCATCAAAAAAATTGGAAAGTGTGGAGGAGGGGCGCTCAAAAGGCGGGCCCCGCAAAAATTATTGTGAAGACAAGGGGGTCATCTAACAGTACCACTCCCCCTCTCACCTCAAAAAATGAACCATCCCTTGTATAAAATTTCCCAGTTTGCTTTCGTCCAAGTTGAACTATTTTGTTTTGAAAAATAACTTTTTTTATGTCATTTAATAAATATTTCATAAATATATAGTTTCAATAAACCTAAAATTCTCCCAAATTAAAAAAAATAAAATTTATATATACAAAGAAAACCCGCGATCAACTACAGCACAAAACACGCCTTGTACAAAATTGATCATAATATAAACTAACCTCTACTATCACAAATACAGTTACAAAAAGGAAAAAAAATGAAAACTAACCCTTTTGAGCCCTTTTCCCATATAAAACAAACAAATAAGAAAGTTCAACTTGGACAAAAGCAGCCTCATGTTAGTATGTTAGTCCCAGGGCTCTGGCGGTCCTACCCACCGCGGCTGCTCAAAATTTTGAGGTTAAGTTTAAATCCTGACTCACCACTTTCAAATGCAGCCAGGGGAAAATATCTTTAAGGTATGACAAGTTGTTACTGAAAATCGAGATAAAAACTGGCACAATAGCAGAAAATTGTTCCTAGGGCAGGCCCACTCCTTGTCCATGCGTAAGCCTTTTCAACTGCGACTTATGAAATTTAGGGAAATTTAGGGAATTTATGAAAACATAGTGAAGTATAAACTGCTTATAAGGAGTTCAAAGAAAGTATCAAAAAACTTGTGTTAAAACATTTAAGATGACTGCAGGCGTTTTAAAATAATATGAGGAAATTTGTGTAGTTTTGAAGAGATCAGGAATTTGTAGAAAGTTAAGGGGAATTTGTGTCAAAGAATTTTAAGACGGCTTTACTAACGCTTTATGCAATTTAAGGCAATTTAAGACAGCTGGGCTAAAATCTCGAGCAATAATTTTTCTGCCCGAACAGCACTTGCCTTCATAGACACGACAAGCATCAGAATTTTGGAAAGTATTATAGCGAAAGAAACCATGGGAATTGCTTTTTGAGATTTTCTTAAGGACCTGGAGTAGGCCTGGTGACTAGAGATTCGTAAAAAGTATTATATTTATAGGACAAATATGCAAATAGCTGATTTAAGCTCTTTTAAAATTAGCAAGCGGGATTTATGTTTCGCTGTGATAAAATGCTCAAAACCGGTAAAGGTTTAGTTTCTCTAGCGTGATTCTGCCACTTCAGTTTACAAAGGTATAGTATGCAGTATATATTATAATTTATGTGAAACAGTCGTCTGGTAATCTTTTTGCACAAATACATTAGTCACTTCGTTTTAAAGATTGCATTGCAAACTAAGCTAAGTTTCAGGCCAACTTCGGAACGCCATTTATGAAAATATTGTATTCTACAAAATATAATATGAAATTACCATCTTACATATCATTTAATACTTAGCTCACATCTTATATTATCTAGGTAATATCTTCAAAGATTTTATAGCGACAGAGAGGTACGTGGATGTATTTTGAATGTTAGCCTACAGTTGAATTGAGTGTTTTGACATGGCCTTGAAGGCTCCGAGGTCCAATTCCGGTCCAGTGGTTTGGGCGTATTATTGTCATCCGGTCCAAGTCTTCCAGGAGGTAAGCTGCATTTCATTTCATTTTTTCAAGGGTGGTAACTATGAAGACTTTAGACGCGACAGAGCCTCTTGTACGTATTCGGACACACTCGCAACAGAGCTGCAGAAAAGCACGAATGGGCAGTGAAGTTAACAAAACGAAGTATTAAAACTTAAGTATGATCCGCGTAAGAGCTAAGGAGCGCTGCGGCAAATTCATATAAAAACAAAATTTAATAATGATATACAATCAATCTGGCGAATTTGATTGGTCTGACATTTTTTTTCGCAAGAAAATCCAAAAAAAAAACGTCGTGATTGGTCATTTTAAAAGTTCCAGTGCCTGTTGCACCACATTTTGGCAGAGTTTAAAGAAAATTTACCGTGGGGGCATTGGTTTAAAGCAGATTACCGCAGGCCTGACGGTGTTATATCCCTACTTCTTACACCGATCATTACTTAACACAAAACCTAGGCAAAAGATTTCTGGTATGAATAATATACTTTCATGAATAAAAATACATGAATTAATATACTTTCATGAATAAAAATGGTTTATTAAGAAAATCATTCCAGTTCGAAAATTGTATAATTGAAATACCAAGTTAAAGCATATATAAAGTATTAGCAGGACCACAAAATCGAAACACTGCACATTGACAAAAAAAGACCACGTGATGAGGTTTTACAATCTGCTTCAAAAGTTGATAATTTTTTGTCTTACTGGAATAGCGCAGCGCAGTTATTACGTCATAATTCGGACAAACAAAACAACTAAATAAAATTAAGTGTCGGCTGACGTAATACTTTCAACTGTCCACATTACTTAAAATTTAACAATATATTCGCTCGTTATAGTTCTCCAACCGCTACTTTTTCTATAGACCTTTTTGTCAAACATGTCTCTATTTGTCCGAGTTACGCGGGGGTAAAATTTCTATTTTTAGTATTATTGCGCTGCGCTATTGATTTTGGCAGTTTAAGTGTTGAGACATTAATCTTTGTCAGGGTTGAAAAAGTTCACTAACTTTTCCCCATCATTTACATGCCCACACGCCATTTTTCACTGACTTCCATACACAAAAGTAGCACTGTATCAAATTCAGTTTATCTGAATTCGCTGTCAGCTGTAACCCCAACGCAGGGATTAAACACTGCTCTAGAATACTACTTGCAATCTTTAATAACTGAATCATTTTACAGCCTAAACTATAGACCCCTTGCACAAACACCTATCTGGGGGACAAAACAAGAATTGGTATTCTCAGGGGAATGTACAACCTTTTGTTGATAAATTATTTTCCTTGTCCTGACCCCCACGTGTGACGTCACCTGCAAGGGGTCTATAATCAAATACATTTTCACTGGCTTTTCATTGCTTTAGGACCTGGGATTGGCGCAGTGGTAAGACCTCTGCCTTCCAACCACAAGGTCCCAGGTCTAAAACCCAGCTCAGCCGAGCGATGAAAATTTGTGCGACTTTCTTTTCTTCAAAGTCGACCAAGCTTTAGGCGTGTTCACACTAGCGACGCAAACGCAAGCGCAGACGCAGATGCAAACGCAAGCGCAGCAAAAACAAGTGTGATGTAACTCGACGCAGACGCAAGAAAAAGGAAAATTTCCTTTTTTCTTTCGCACACCTTGCCCTTGTGTTTGCTCTTGCTTCACAAAATTTCAAGTGTGAATGGGGATGACGCAAACGCCGACGCACGCCCAAAACCGTCTTCGCCTGCGTAACTTGCATTACTTGCGTCGCTGGTGTGAATGTCCTTGCGCTTGCGTCTGTATCTGCGCTTGCATCTCTAGTGTGAACACGCATTACGGCTTGCGAGGTCGGTAAAATGTACACCGATTCGTAGGCGATATTACCTGCGACAGATTGATGTCCATCCAGGAAAAGTCAATGTCTCTCGCCCTGTCTCCTCACCAACTTAACATTTACACAAAGCGGAGATAGGCACCGGCTCTAATGAGCGACTTAGGAAGCTTCCACTTGGAAAATTTCTCCAGAGCTGATCTCACGGAACATCATAAAACTTTTGTTTCCTTACCTGTTCGAGGTTAATGGTCCGCATTTCTTGTCCAGGTCAGTGAAGAAATCTAAACAAAGAGCAGAATATGATTTATGACATGAACTGAAAGTTTCTATTGAAAAATAACCTTTTAATAACCTACACAAAAAAGTACGCATGGTCCCGCCTGAAATAGCCTTGCTAGCTGCGGGTAATACTCTTGTAAATTTATTTGTTTATTAATAAAGTTTTGTTGTAAAGAGCAAATCCACAATGTATATTTTTCCTGGGCCGTCCTTGTTGGCGTTGCCGTGGTCGTGTCTCAAGTCTCTAATACAGCGGCCCTATAGTAACACTACGCGGACGCAAACAAACAATATTCGCTCCAAAAGCCTCTCTTAATGCAAGGCTGTACAAGGCGGGATGCGGTGGGGGAGGGGGAGGGGCAAATTTACCAAGAAGAAAAATAATTTAACCAAATACAAATCTTCCAATCGAAAAAAAGGTAATGAAAAAAGGTAATGAAAAAAGCTATTGATTGAAAAGCAACGAGTTTTATACATCCGATGACTTGCATTCACTACTGTGCTAGTACAGTAAGGGAAGCTAAAGTCAGTAAATGGGCAGCAAAGGTAGCTCGACTGCGCACACATGTCACGTCTCTCTATGTAGGATACGGTCAAGTCGTCTAATACAAGCTTACAACAAATCTCTCAGATTGATATAACTAGAATATACAAAAGCACAGTTTTTTTTAAGCTATTACAGACTTAGCTTGAACGAGACAATTGAAGTTATTACTTTTCTGTTCATTACAAAGACAAACATAAGTAGTATCGAAATGTCAATATTTGAACGCAAAATCTTTTCGTTTTCGAGATAATACGATAATTGTTTTTGTGCCCTCTCTTTCGAATGAAACATGGTCATTGAAATTTGTAATTAAATTAGCGGTGATGACGTTTAATTGTTCTAATGCCCTTACCCTTGTATTCAAGAACAAGTGCTTGTGCTTGGTCCCATTTCTCGTGACTGACCACAAGGTGACTGGTGACGTTCAGATGTTGACTGGTCAGCGAGTAGATCCTCTGAGGGATGCACACGTTGCCAGGCGACGCCAACGCGTTCGAGGGCTGCTTGTTGTTACGAGAAGGCGTGGCAACAGTCTCCTGACTTCCAGTGCTACCCACACTACCAATACTACCAATGCTTCCTGAGGGAGAGGGGGTGGGGGAGAGTGGAGACGGCGTACCAGTCATCCTGCAAAGAAATAGTTTGACGTGAGAAATAATGCAACGGAATAAATTTTACAATTATAACCGGTTCAAAAATGGCTGAATTACATTACAAAGTATAATTTCATGTCGTCAAGGAAACCAAATTTTTTGTTCATAGCTAACTGGTACATTGTTCTTATTTTTTTGACAGCGGCATGGTTGGCTGAGTTGTCCCCAGTTCAAACCTGGCTCTTTCCCGCCAAGTTTGTCTCAGCTTTCCATTCAGTTTGGTAAAATGAGTACCAGCTTCTGCTGAGGGCTAACCTGCAATGGATTAGTGTCCCGTCCTGAGGGAATCGATGACCCTCATTCGCTTAACACTACAGTAACTGGAGATATGCACTGATACCAGAAGGGCCCTTCGGCTCGTAAAATGATTTAGCTTTAGCTAATCTAGCATTGTTCGTTTAGCCACCAACATGAACTATTTCATTCCACGTCATAGCATATAACCGCGGTACAAATCATAATTATTGTACAACTAAAACTGGCATTGATGGACCCACTAAAAGTGACCTGCTTCCAACAGATGTCGATTCATAGCTCAGTTGGTTAGAGCACTGCACCGGTATTGCAGAGGTCACGGGTTCGAACCCCGTTGAACAAAGACATTTTTTTCAGCGCCCCCCCCCCTCCCCCTCCCAAAACAAAAGTATTAGAATCGCTGTAAAATCCCGTTTTATTAGAT
>JAODFW020470078.1:0-11973 GCA_027575235.2 Palythoa mutuki | reverse complement strand
CTCGCTCTGCATTTTTTTTTGTTTTTGCCAAACAGGTGTTTTGTAAAGAAAAATGTTTAGATTCTAATCACATGATGTTTTATTTTGTAAGTGATAATTTTCTTAAAAGCCGGTATTTTGTTTAGTTTTAAATTCAAAGAAAGAGAACCTTGTAAGCCTCAGTTGCTCTTGTTTCGTAATTTTACTGTAATACACTATTTTACCTATGCAAATATTTACTAGATCCATTCCTTTGTGGGGGCAAAGAGTGATGTTCATGCTGAATTAATGAGCCCAAATTTGACCGAGTAATGACCAGCCAAAATTAGCATTAGTAAAATGGTGTACTTATTGGTCGCAGTTATTTCGAAGCTGGTTAACTTTTACCGCGGATTAAACTAGAATCCACTAAACAACTTTTGGACCAAGAAAGGATTTCCTTATATAAAATAAATACTTTATTTAACATCAGTTGCAAGAGAAGTGGTTGCCCATTCTTCCTTGCTAGAGACGAATGTTTAATTGCTCGACGGCTCAGATATTGGCATGAAAGTAGATTTTGGAGAGGTAGAAAATCCCTCGGAGCTAGATTAGAGTTGTCAAATCTCAACCTACGTGCAGATCCCATAATTGGGTCCCAGGTCTTGAGGTGGAAGGTGCGAGTTATGACGGATACGACAATTTCATTCCCTAAGTTTCTTGAGCTAGCTAAAGAGAGCTAATTCGTTTTACGAGCCAAAGTGGCCCATTGAAGCCGGTGCTTATCTCCGGTTTCTATTGTGTTAAGGGGCTAAGAGTCAAAATTTTTTTTCTAAAAAGACGTGAAAAAGCTGATCTTACGACGTGAAAAGGAGACGTGGAGACGATTACCAGTCTTCTTCGGCGAAGAGTCATTGACCCCCCTGGACGGGACACAAACCGTCGCAGGTTAGCCCCCAGCAGAAACTGGTACTCATTTTACTGACCTCGTGAGGATGAAAAGCTGAGTCAACTTTGGCGGAAAAGAAGGCACACAAATGTCCAACACTTGGCTGAGCCGGGGATTGAACCTGGGACCTTGTAGTTAGAAGGCAGAAATCTTACCACTGTGCCAACCACACTGCCTAAGTTCCTTGTCTCATAAAATAATCCCTGAATCCCATGGATATTAGAATAATTACATTTTACCGCAGGCATTAAACTTGTTAACAAAAAATAGAGATAAAAGCTGGCTTTGAGCAACTCGGCCCGAGTGTTTATCATTTTCTTGCATTGATTCCTTTTAGGTGTTTATATCTTTTGGAGGAAGTGTTTTTAGACTTGCAGCCTTACTTTGCACAGCTCTTCACTCCATCTTGGTAAGTGGTGCATTTGTAGGACTTTAGAGTTTGTACTTTCGTATAGTTTATCTTACAAAAGCAAAAAGCAAAAGCATTGACTACTGATCTAAGACATTACAAACATCCAGCCATTCACGCATCGCACTCCACCAAAAAGCGGAAGAGGTTTGGCTAAAATGTAGCACGTAGGTGTCATTTACTCGCAAATATGTAGCACTAACTTACGTGTTTTTTACGCTCCAAAATGTAGTACTTAGTTGTCTTTTACGCGCCACGCTGTAGCACTTACGTGTCTTTTTCGCGCCAAACTGTAGCACTTACGTGTCTTTTACGCGCCAAACTGTAGCACTTACGTGTCTTTGACGCGCCAAACTGTAGCACTTACGTGTCTTTTACGCGCCAAACTGTAGCACTTAGGTGTCTTTTACGTGCCAAACTGTAGTACTTACATGTGTTTTACGCGCCAAACTGTAGCGCTTACGTGTCTTTTACTCGCAAAAATGTAGCACTAATTTACGTGTCTTTTCCGCGTCAAACAGGAGCACTTACGTGTTTGTTACGCTCCAAAATGTAGCACTTACGCGTCTTTTACGCACCAAACTGTAACACGTATGTGTCTTTTACGTGCCACAATGTAGCACGCGTGCACGTGTCTTTTACGCGCCAAACTGTTGCACGTATGTGTCTCAGTTTTACGCGCCACAATGTAGCACGCATGCACGTGTCTTTTACGCACCAAACTGTAGCACGTATACATCTTTTACGTGCCACAATGTAGCACGCATGCACGTGTCTTTTACGCTCCATAATGTTGCACGTATGTACGTGTTTTTTACGCGCCAAAAAATTCATGTACGTTTCGTTTTACGCACTAAAGTGTAGCACGTTTGTACGTTTTTTTGAGCCCCGAAATCTAGCACATAAATTTTTTTTACACGGGGAACTTTCTTGTTTCAACTTGAAATGTTTAACTGAAACCATTGCGAAAAGTTAGACTGGATTTTACTTTTGACAACGATTTTTGCAACTTCTCTCGCAGTTGATTACGTAGCAGCCGGTCTTGTAACGAGGAGAAACGTTTTGCGCCATGTCGGACTGGGCAAAGAAAAATAACTGGTTGGAGGTAGGGGGAATGGGGAAGGGAAAGACTGGCCTTCCTCCTTCCCCCTCCCCCCTAGATATCCATATTTTGCTCTTCTCCCCAGTCTCTTGAACTCGTCCGATATGGTGCCCAGGTTTTTGATGTTTCTCCTCATCACCAGACCAGTTACACAGGCTACTCTCACAGCGATTTTAGACATTGTATTAGATGTTTGAACTGCAATGGCTCGTGTAACTCCTGTCACAATGGGTTGCACGAAAATTTGTCTCATTTAACATCCCCTCTTTCTATGTCGAAAATCAGAGTGTCAAGTAAATTGCATGGTAAAATTAGTATGGAGATATGCAAAATTATTATGCATTGCAGTTACTATCGAAATTCTGATTGGCTACAAATACACATCTAAATCCTGCAGGCGTCGTTTCCGTTTCGTCATACCTACAGACAATACATTTATCACTGCAGATGAGACGTCATACCTACAGACAACAGACTTAACACTGCAGATGAGACGTCATACCTACAGATAATAGACTTATCACTGCAGATGAGACATGTCATATCTACAGAAAAAGGTTCTCAAACGAGCGGTTTCTTGTTGGCTTTGTCATGGCAAAGTCGATGAAAAGGTTTTCCTCGTTATCGGAAGAGGATCTGGAAAGCTTGTTTTGTTGTACTCTTTTTTGTTTGATGCATAGACGAACTAGCATCTTTCACTTTGGTGAACTTATCTTGCTCCTAAACTCGAAAAAAAATCCTGAATCACTGACGGGAATTAAACCCATGACCCATAGACCCTATCGAAAAATGGTGGCTGTTTTAGTATTCTTTTGTCTATATTCAAATTAGGCTATTGAGCGACAGAAACTCCCATGTTGAGCTGAACACTCGTGGGATTCGAATCCATGACCTTCTGATTTCCGTTCAGATACTCTTCCTACTGATCTACAGAGACTCCGATATTTTATTGTTTCAGGGTTGAACACACCACAGCGGTAGAGACAATTGTTGTAACATTTGAAGATTATCACCGCGACTATGTTCATATGAAAACTGGGTAAGTAGCTTAAACTAGAAATTAAATTTGCTTTTTAAAATTCTTTTAGCACCTCAGTATAAGTAAATGTCAGCAAAAGTTTAAAAAATAGTTCAAAGCTTTCGGCTTTCATGCAAGAGTCTTTTTGAATGGTGAACAGAATTAGTGCCCAGACTCCAAAATGGAGTTGAAAACTGGGGTCAACTGGTAACCGTTTCGTGGACTGGGCACTAAATCTTGTCAACATCATCATGGAATATTTGCAACTTGGTTATAAATTGGAAAAGAAAGTTCTCAAATTTAGTTTCTCAGAAAAAAACCTGAGTCACTGATGGGAACTGAACCTACAACCTTCTGATTTCCAATCAGTTGCTCAGAGATTTACATGGGGAGCTGAGCCGCTGATTAAGTTCTTCTAAATTGTCTGCTCCCAGTGAACATAATCTTGAGAGATGCAAGCATTGTGTGGCTGGCACAGTATACACGGTTAACTGTGATGTGTACTGGCCCCCTTCAGAATTGTAGCTTGGAGAATTTTGCTTCCCCAAAGCAACATCTCACGTGTTAATGCACTGATTACTCTTTGTTGCCAAATAAAGCATAAAATTAGTTTTTGGTACAAATGGCTTACCACAAGTGGCCTTCGGGCTAATTCTACCACGATTTCCTTTCAGGTTTCTTGATTATCTGGTGGATGAAGCCCTCAACAAGGTTCTACTGCAGTATATCAGAGCCCTAATGAACAAGTATGACGTCTCATTGAAGTATATAGCACCATTGTTGTTATGATAACAGTAGGGGGAAAAGGAGCACGTGGACTGGCAAACGTAATATTGGATTTTCATTACAGGACCGGGTTGTTCAATAGCTGGTTAACTCTTTGAGTCCCAAGCACGACAAATGACGTGTTGTTAAATTCTCCCAACTGAGTTCCATACTTCCTATATAAGCAGTTTGGGAGAATTTGGTATTTCAAATTCCACAGCTTATTTCACTTGAGCAATTTCTTGCTTCTCATTACCAGTTCTATTGTTTTGTTTCAGTTATGTTGGAGGTTGATAATTTGCCTGAAGCTGCAAGGGTTAAGGTCCTTGCAAACGGACGCGAAATTATTGGTGAACGATACGCGACATTGTTAAGCCCAACATTTCGCGTCCGTTTGCATGGAACAACAACAATGTTGGCACTTGTTGCGTTTCGTTTGAACAGATCGCATATTGATATCTGAACAGACATAAAGTATATATATTGCTGAAAATAAACAGCAAAACAGTTACTGTTCATCAGCAGGATACCTAAACTGTGTGCAATTCTACAATTGGTTTTGGCTCTGTATCAATTGAAGAACAATTCAGGCGGAGTCACCCACTAAGTGAGCACAGTAACTGAACAACGTTAGTAATACAATACAATACAATCTTCATTCAGTGTCTATAAATACGTATTATACAATTACATTAGAGAATAAACCTTAATTGAGACACAAGCTAATTGTAGCAGGTAAACTGATAAAAGACAATTAGCAAATATGTTAATTTTTCAATTTTAGGTTAGGTAATACTAAAGAAAAAAAAGAACAACACAACAACTACAACACCAAACAAAAACGTAAACAAAACGGGACAAAATGATTTCGTTGATCTTAAGACTGAATTACTTTAACTAAAGTAAGGAAAACAAATTGATGAAACCGTTAGATACCAATAATTCGCGGCACACGCAACACAACAAAAAGCAACGACTAAATACAAAACTACATTGATATATAACATTTGAATAAAAAACAACGCTCAACAGAAAAAAAGGGGACGGTTCAATTGGAAATTTTACAAAAATTGTAAGAGCTCATTGACGTTTTTGCCACCAGTTGTTTCTCCTCGTTTTCGACACCGATTTCTTCTTTGACACTACATGTTTAGAACCGTACAAAGATGTATGCCAAAGGTCCATTCAAATGGTGCAACACTGTTAGCCAACAACACGAAACATTGTTTGGCCCAACAAGTTACGTCTATTTGCATAGAACTACAACAATGTTGAAATTTGTTGCGTATCGTTTGAACAGAATGCATCGCTTCTTTAGACGATTGCAAACAATGTTGGGAGTTATCGCATCCGTTTGAATGCACCACGCAACAATTGCCATCAACCTGAATTGTTGGTTTAACAAAGTTGGCACTTGTTGCGTCTGTTTGTATGGGCCTTTAGTTGTTCATTTGTTTCACTTTTTTTGAGTATGAAATTACTGTCTCAGATGCCGTGAGTGTTCATAGATCTTACCAAATTCTATTATTTTCTCTCAATCAAGCCTTCCCGAAGGTTTAAAAGCTGGAGACGTCTTAATACAAGTGGCGGAGATGGTTAACACAGTTTGTCGAACACGTTTCAAGAACCTCAAATTCCACTGCGGTCCAGCTTTCCCCTCAGAATTTTGTCAAGGGGATCCAGAAAATTTTTTATCGCTTCCCAGAGGTCAGTGGTTTGGTAACAGGAGACACGTGTTTAATGTGTATCCACGGTGCAAACAAGGAAGCAAAGTTGTGTCGTTTAACTGCAAAAATGTTTTCTTCGACAAATATGTAAGGGAATGGATGCCGAGCGTCGAACATTTGTGAGGCCTTTTTTCCGTCGAAGTTAATGCAGCTTTCCTTATTTAGGAGGTCGGTAAAATAAGTATTAGTTCCTGCTACTGTGGGAATTGTACTTGTAGCTCAATTTTCTGGTCATACTAATAGATTACGAACAGTTTTAATCTTTACTTCCCAATCTGTGTTCTGAGTGAGAAACGAGTAGAAAAATAAACTGATTACTGAGAAAGAGAAGCAACACTAATCGTGACGGGCTCCTGTGATCAATCTGTCCGAGTAGGCTTGTGTACGACTGAAATAGCCAATTTCAAACTCAATTTTTGGACTGGGTCAGCATAAAATTCCATCCACCAGAAGCACCTCGGTCGAGAGACTAGGTTCGAGTTTTGCATATTTTTAAAAAATGGTACCGCCATTACGTAAACACTAAAATCTGATGAAAAGCGTGGTTATTCTCGCTGTTTTTTATATACATTCAGCAATATCATGCTTCGTTGGGCGATCGGTCAGATTTCAACTCCACTAACTCTGGCCAATTGAAATGCAAATTAGTGGCATTACTCTTCACAATGGCTCTAATGAGTCGCGCAAAAGAAAGGAACAAAAACTTATTTTCAAACTCGCTACCTTGGCTCCTAATGGTATTAATGAGCGTTTTTCATTCATCTGATTATTAGTTTCGACCAATGGCTTTTTAACTATTTGCATTTCTGTACCTATATATAAACCCTTCGTTTTCTCAGCTTTTCCTGATGCTCTGACGAAAGGCTAACGCTCGAAACGTCAGCTTTCACAAATTCCCACGGCGATGATAATTTGTATATCACACATTACTTCAAGTTTTTATCTACACGCCGACGCATTGAATGGTTTTTTAAAAACTATTTACTGGAGGTTACTCGCGATAAGGCCCGTTTATACAAGTGAAATGGAACGAAACGGATAAAAACAGGTACTGGTCCCTTAAAGATATGACCTTCTACAAAACCAAAAGTTAGGAACGGACAGGACCAAAGGGTAGGACCGCGTAATCAACATGCATGATCTGGAACGGGTACGGTACTGTTTACACGCTTTTGCTTTGATGGTTCCGAACTACAGGCCCAGTTTCGAGCGTTAACATGGCACAATGAGAGAAAAAAGAACGGATACGGAACCAAATTGCGGTCAGTTTTTGGAACGGATCGGACAAAAATGGAACGGATAAAACTTCGTTTACACAAGCAGATTCGTCAAATCCGTTGGAGAGAATTAAGTCTAAGATGTTTTGTGTATTTCTATCCTTTCTAGTTGGTTCTTTGACGTGTTGACTCAAATCATGATCATCAATTATTTCTAACAGTCTATCAGAGGCAGGAGATTGGCTTGAATTTTCAGTATCCTAGCTAATATCAGGAGCATTGAAATCACCAGAAATAATGTTATTTTTATGCACGCTGTTCCCAAGTTTTAACAGTGATGCATCTAGCTCATCTAGGCTTATAACGTTGGAAGAATTTGATCGGTAATATGATCCAAATAGCAGTGATTTTGTTTTTTTGTCTACTAGCTGACATTGGGTCCAAATAATTTCTCAGTCGTTGTCCAGGTCCGAACGATGTGTTATTATAATATCGTTTTTCACGGCCTGGAAAACGCCTCCGCCGTGGCAGTCATCAGGACGGTCTTTTCTGAAGATTTTGTAGCCATTTGATAATATTTCGTTACTTTCGATGTTCGAGTTTAACCAGGATTCATTTTTAGTTTTTATTTATAGTTGATGTGATATCGAAAGATTTTATCAACTCAATAAATGTAGATGTACTATCTGTGCGATCCGTTCCATTCTTTTAGGCCTATAGTAATCTTAAGTGTCTAATAAATTTTCTTGACACTTTAAAAGTTTTGAGCTTTTTTTCACCCCTAGAGAAGCTTATCAGGAGCTCCCTTTTATTAAACATACCTGCTGGTACTTTTTCCTTACAACCTTGCAAGTGAATTTTCTCAATCGCTTTCTTGATGTTTGAATTTGTCCTTACAATAACGATGTCTGTCGGATTCACCACCAGTTGTTGAAGGTTGTAGTAATTCGGATGATCTCCAATAGCAACCACAATTATGCGGACACGAAAATGTCTTAGGCTCCTGGGTGGCAAATAGTTAAGGTTATATTTTGAGAAATTGTTTTTGAAGTTTTTAAATCTGGTTAAGACTGGTTAAATCTGGTAAGACTGCTGTACTAATTGATCAGAATGAAATTTTATAGAAAGGATTATTCTTAAATCTATGAAAATATAGCTAACTTTCGACTTTGTTTCTTAGTGTAATTGAACAATCTTTCAAAGCTATATTAACTTTCAATATGTTTTGGAAAGACAATATTTTAAAAAAGAAAACATTTTAGTACTGCACTAGGACTATACAACTTTACTTATTTGAGTAGTCTAGGATTAAAATAAATCGATAGTATAATATTTCTCACAAAAACTATAAATTTAAGAAATCCTTTATCACAACCAAATATGGAGGTCTTGAACACACGTTCAAATGTGAAAGTTACATCACTTTTGTTGTGACCAGATAATTGTGTTTTACCGTGTACATTTATATATGCAACAAATCACGTGACAGGTCATATTGAGTTGTGATGAAGGCTGCAGTAGGGCTGGCGTGCAGTGTCTTACATTTGTATTTTGGTTCCCTACACAATTTCATAGTTATCTTAAATATATCACCAACCTAAATTTAAATTAGTTGCCATTTTAGTAATTACTTAGAATAGATGTCCGGTTTGTGAATGAAACTTGAAGAACTACGTTTGTGGTAAGTTCCATGTAATGCATGTTTATCGTTTATTTTAATATCTAGAATTAGAAACTCCCATTTAAAATTTACGTAAAGAGATCAACGTTTCAAGCCTAGATGCATACCAAGTAAGTATTTTCAGGTTTACTCTTCCAGTTTGCTTTCCATCTGTCAACACAAACAAGACCCTGTTTTCCAGTTTAGGCTCCTTGTATTTGCTTCCAAAGAGCTGATAGGTTACTTCCCTTAGAGCACGATCGATGTAACTTTGTCCACCTTCCGTAAAACAAAAATAAAAAAAAGCATTAATATTAATATTAATTAAAAGGTAAACGTCAAATATCTTAAGGGAGGATAATAGCCACATTTTAGTGGTATTGAAAAGTGTAGGGGGATTTACAAATGAGATTAGAAGATCGAGATGCAATGTACAATAAACAATACGTTGCAATAATTTCGCAGTCTTCCTTTATTGCAATTTACTTGTTTTCCAGAACTGGCAGAAAACGAGTTACAGAGGCTTTTCACATAATCCCTGAAGACAACAAAAAAGGGAACGGCTATGTTGGTGTACTAAATAAGATAAATCATAGAATTTCTTTTGCTCAAGGTGCACAAACATGGTTGCTACAAAGCGTCAGGTGAAAACACTTTAGCTCTAATTTATTTTCAATCAATTTCTGGCTCTTTTCAAAGATATACTAGTTGTAGCTTTTGCTAAGTGCCAAAGAGCATAAAACACAAGTCAACTCCTGTTTTGCAAACACTTCGCTATAACGGACTCTCTTGTATGGACAGAAAATGTTATACCAATTAAACAAGACGTTTTAGAAAAGTGCATGTACAATGGCTTGCTATAAGTATGAGAAGCTTAGTGCACTAAAAATTATTTCAGTAGGAGATGTGAAATGATGCCGATATCTGTCAGTATAAGCTGAGTTGCACAATTATCACCAAAACAGAATCCGGAAAGTGTTTTCTATTGTTACCATGCCACGCTCTATTGACTCACACTTCTCGCTATTGTTAACTCAAGCTTTTGCATTACTGTACGTCATAAAAGGCTCCCTCTCTAGTCGTGCACGGCTCTATACTCTGCCGCCTCACCAGCCTCGCGTCTTCGCTCGGCTGTCTTGTTGGCAATTAGACTGACAGCTTTCATTTATAATCAGCTGTTTAAGTTCGTGTTTTGCACCTTTAGGAGACAGCACTTTAAACGAGGTTCAGTTATATTCGACCTTTATTTTTTTTTTGCAACATATAAAAACATGCAAAATACTAGTTTGAAAGAGTTTTTACTTTTGGTAACAGTCAGGTCAATTTTCTAGGATATTTGGAATCTTGAAGCAGCTGGATAATTTAGTGTAGACAAAGCTGCTAGAGTGGACTGGTTAGAAAACTTTTGTTTTCGGTGTGATGTCTCTTTAGTCTATATAGCTACTGGCCATTTGCTCATTTACTTCTCACAGCCTTTTGTTTTTATCTGCGCAGGGCAAACGTCATATTTCAAAAATGTGGTCCGGACCGATTTTTTTAAACCGTTTACAAGGGTTTTGAACAGCACAAGTGGTCCAGACTCGTTTTTTCTCGGTTTTGGTGCCATAGCCGCCTATGGCCCCCAAACCAGAAAAAAGTGAGTCCGAACACGTTTCATGAAAACATGGTACGGAAGGTTTACACGGCAAAAATATCTCGTCCGTCCGTCGTCCGGACCAGGTTTTTTTTTCTGTAGTGTAAATGGGGCTTAAGGCTCGAAAACGGATTTAGCTTTGCGGGTGTTTTATTGTAAGCAACAAGAACAAAAATTAAAACTTAATGTATTTTTAGAGGTAACGCATTCTACCTTTAAAATTGCTTCGAAGATTCTATCTGAAATCATCACAACTTTAAAAATCTGGAGAACTGACTAGAAAATCCTTGGATTATTTCAGCTCCAGGCTTAATAAGTACAAAATATATTATCATTTCTTTATTATATTATATTATGTATTTTTTTACAAAAGCGAATAAAGATTGTTGTTGTTGTTGCTAAATAACGCTAAAAACAAGCAAATAAGAGGAATACAGGGTAGCTAATTTCTCATTCTCCAACTAATATGTTAACATAAAAAAATCTTTGCAACCGATGTGCGAGGTCTGCCCTAGAGAATATACATTTTACCTGAGATCTTTCACATTACGAAGATCGAGGGCAAAATGTTCTCCCCGACAGACCTCGCGTAATTATATAGCTCATCATTTAAATTTGTCTCATCAAAAAGCCCATATTTTGTTGAAGACTAAGCTGAAATGTCTGTTGACAATTCTTCAGCTGCCACTTTGTTTTGTAGGTTATTTTTCTCAGTAGTCACACTTTTAACGTTTTTTTATGGTTAGTATAATGTGGTTAAAATCTTTCACGTCAGTGATTCCCAGCAGATAGTAAAATTTTTCAGACATGGACAAGTTGATCTTTAAGGTCCGCTGGAGAGAGTCTGTACGGTAAGTTACGGACCTCAAGTCAGTCAATCAGATCGCACAAAATTTGGTTATTGGCCTAAAATCAGAACTGCCTTGTAATAAGAAAAAATAATTCATACCTCTTTGTTTCATTCCCCAAATCCACTTGTTGAATTCAATCGCGGTCTTGTGTTGGCCAATTTTAAGTACAGTTCTTGCTTTTCTGCTAAAGGTGATCAAACCAGCTCTTGATCCCCCTGGATTGACTTCAAAGGCTTTTGTTAATCCCCGGATTATTAGCTTTTCTCTTTGGAAGTTGCTGTTGCTAATTGTATCTGACACATCCATCACAAAACCAATATCTGGCAGCAAACATGGATTTGACGTACCTTGTGCGTAAAGAATATGTAAAAGGATTATGAAAATAAAGGGTCTATACATGACATTAATACAGTTACAATTAAATTATTTATAACAATAATAATAATAATAGCAATAATAATAATAATAATAATAATAATAATCACAATCATAAACACAAAAACAGCTACAATCACCATCATTATTACCAATATTGATATCAGCATTTATATTTTAATATTATTATTATTATTATTATTATTATTATACTCTATTATTATTATTATTATTATTATTATTATAAAATAATAATCTTTATTCATAGATTTAAAAAAAGTCTATTTACAGATTCAAGAATATGAATAT